>LIEC01007685.1:0-45927 GCA_001925005.1 Drosera capensis
ATGGGTGTGTTACATGTTGATGAAGCTTCATTCTAGTGGGAGTATTTGCTACATTTTGTCATTTTGGTTCGATGTTATCTTTCAGTTTATAATGATCTCATTCAGTTTGGACTAGTTGAGAATTGACATGTGAAGATCACATTCATGTAATTTTCATGCCACATGTTCCACAGTTTGATCTATGTCATTCAGTCATGATGATATATGTGATTATTGTTGGTTTAGCTGTTTCTGCATGGCAAAAACTGCTTTATTCCTATATTGTTATGATTGATGGACCAGATTGTTCAAGTTCTGTAATAATGACCATATTTTGAGCTCATAAGGTATAATGTATTATCAAGATACATATTTAATCCAGTGGGAGATTGTTAGATCTATTTTAGGATTAAATATGTATAATTAATACATTGGGTCATTATGTTGTTTAGCCAAATTAAGAGATCTAATTATTGTGTTGGCTAAGGAATTTAATTTAAATTGTGGAATAATTAAATGTGGACACCCGGTAATATTATTTGTTTGATGACGTGACGAACGATAATATTAAACTTAAGTGACGAAAATTAATATTGGGTGGAGTCCCCAAAAGTCGTGAAATAAAAGAAGAGAGGGATTAGGGTTTTCCATCTATAAATAAGAAAACAAGCCCATCTCTTCTTTTCCTCATTATGAAAAACAGTTTCTCATTGCGTCAGAGAGTGGAGGGGAATACGATCACGATCTTTTCGGAAGATTTCAATTCCGTATTAATTCCAGTGCAACCAATTGAGATGAATCCATCAGGTACGCTTCCGTAATTACTTATGTTTGATTCTTGATATATTCATATGAATGATTTTGGGATAAACGATTGTTCTTCGCATCTAGAATATTTCTTTCAGAAAATTACCAGGGAAAGTGGTGAGAGGAGAGGAGCCGATGAAGCAGAAAAGAGGAGAAGTGGGCAAAGAGGTCATTTCGGTCAAGGCTGCGAGGGACGATGTGCCTGGAGATGCCGTGTTCTTCCTCTTCATCGTCCATGCGGCCACGCCGCCGTCGTGGGCCACCACCGTCGGCCTGTCCCCCGCCCGGTCAGCCGCCTCGTTTTCTGGTATCGTGGTGGATTCTATTATTCCGACTATTCTCCAACTCTTTTGTTCTCCCTTTGCTTTGGTTTGCTTTGTTGTTTTTCTCTCTCCGGTGTACAAATTATGCGGTGTACCTGCAGCTCGCAGGGAGTATACCTTGTGAATGACAGTGACGTTGCCTTGATCGTTGAAGAATGACGTGGTTTTAATTTAATATGAAAATTTATATATGTGTATTTGATTTTATTAATATGATTTATTTGTTTATTTAATATATGAAAGGAGGAGTATAATTCTCTACTCTTATTTAATGTATCAATGAATATCAGTCATCATATCCATATGATGATTAAGTCCTACTCTTATGCCTCAGGATCGGTGATAAGAGAAGATATCAATTCTCTACTTCACAATGGCTACTATCAAATTTATTAGCCACAGATGGCGATCAGGTTGATTGGAGAAGCCTTAGATGATGCATTCGCTGCTTAAAATCTAGATGATAGTTAGATCATAATGATGCACATAAATCTATTAGACCATAAGAACATCTCCAATGGAGGTTCTTATTTTGAGGTTTTTAAGATGCCATGTCAGTTTTCTAAGAACTCTTCCTTCTAAGAATCTCTTTCCATTATAAAGAACTTTCTACACATGTCACATCAGCAACTCCTTCCAAAAATCTTCATCGCCATTGATAAAGAACCCCTCTGAAAATACTCAATTTTTATATTTATTGTTTAATAATCAATTCCGTAATTAAATATATTTAGATATATTGTGAAAATGAAATAATTATGCAATTATTAATAAAAATTGTTGAGATGTTTGGAATATAATAAATAAAACAATCAAGGAAATTAAACAACAAAAATATATTAAAGCAATTGGTAATAGTTTCTTCTCATTCACTCAAAAAATACAGGTTCGATTCTATAAGACAAGCATAAAAGTATCAAATACGGCCAAAAACCCTAAACTCCACCGGTTGCCATCAACAACATAGATATCATAATGACATTCTCGACTGGAGTATGTTGCCAACTTCCAGTTTGTTGTTTAGAAAGGTAAGAGTTAGAAAGTTGAAACTGATTCAAGATTTTTGTGGGCATAGTTTAATCGCGACTTAATTTTCATCTCCACTCGAATCAAAATGGTCTCGACATATGTGGTGTTGGATCATTAGATTATACTGTAATGGTCTCGACACAAACAACAACGTTGTCTTTAACAAGCACACGACTAGTCATGAAATTGTTGTGCCTGGTTATTTGCTCGAACGCAATGGGCTTTACAAGAGTTCAATCTCCAAATTACAATAACGAGAGGGAAAATTTAAAATTAAAGGTGACATATGGGAACAAGTTGCATAACTAGCATCCGGTGTTATACGTGATTACAAGTTCAACAATAGAAAACTACCTCATCAATGATCCTCATATCATATCTCAACATAAGCTAAGCATTCGGCCGCAAATTAAGCAGAGTAAAAGATCAAGACGCCGAAGTGATGAGCTGAGTGCTCTACATGGTTTGCGCCATGAATCCCACAGGGAATATGCAGAGTAAGACGGCAACGGCTAGCAAGGTAAGTTTGTCCATGGAGAGAGCTTGATGGACGAACGCAGCGCTTTTTGCAGGGGGAGGAGGGGAGGTTGTCGTTGTAGGCGATGAGGGAGTTGACGATGACGAGGGCGGACTGAGGAACACGGCCGCACCGGGTGATGATGGGGTGAGGCCTAGTAAAGCTGCATACAACAATATTGCCATCAGTAAAAGATGCTGATGTATGAAGTAGAAACAGAACCATTTTTTAGAAGTCGAATACGAGTTTATATGTTAAAGCTAAAATGGATGTCGTAAGCTGTGAGTAAGAGTATTTGTCTATACAATCAAAATCTTGGTTTAGGAACAGAGCTACTTTCGTTCCTGCTTTCCAGCAGGGTGGACGCAATATCTAGGAGGGTTCTCTCCTGGTTCTTGTGATCCTGGTTTTGGTTTTGTTACTGGTATGGGTCATTGCTCAAGCCTAGAGAGCTCAATTTTCCCGTTCTCCCACTCTCTACCCCTACCGCTCAATATTTAGGCGTAACAGTTTGAAGATCTCTTCCTTTTTCTTGGGAAATCGAACTATTATTATCGAATAGCTTTCGAAGTTTCATCTCTTGGTTGCTGATCGTTATTTCATCAAATATTTCACTAAATACATCACAATTTCGATAAAATTGGTTACTCGACCAGAGTTCTAATATACGGTAACTTTTATCTTTCAAGAGGACGCCTAGATTCTAAGGAAATAGTCTTTCTCTCTTAATTTACCATATCCTTGATATGACAACACTGGAAGCATAAAACAAAGTAAATAACAAAAGTGACCCTCAACTCAACTTACACATGGCCAATTCGGAGCAGAGCACAAGACAGAACTATATCATGTGTTGCCTTACTAATCAAGACTATTTAAGAAAAGAGGACTCTAAACACTAACTTATATGCAATTAGCAGGATCTGAATTATTTTCCAAAAGCAACATACTACGAGTTCGAGAATCTTACATCTATTCTGGGTTATGATAACACACTATCCTTCTCCGGATTACAACAACAATCCAGATAATTCTGTCATGCATCGGGGTCTGAATCCTTCCCCAAAATTGGACATGAGATTTGTCTCTCACAAAGCACCGAACAAACTAACAACCCCTTAGTCCGCGTTACTATGCCAATTCTTTCCGACTCCATCCAGAAATAGATACTTTCTATGAAAAGAAAAAAACAGCAAATATGACACCAAACATGAAACCATACCGATGCATTTGGTGGCGTTGGCGGTCTTGATGTTGCAAACGCTAGGTAAACCAAGCAACTTCTGCATGTCGATTGGACCGCCGCCCTGCGCCGACCCGTTGGTGTACGCCTGCTCAACAAAGTAACACAGGCACACCTCGTTGGTGGAGTACAGCTTCGCCGTCGCGGTACAGCACTGGGACGGCACCATGGGCACAGTGCCCGTCACGTACTCTAGGCAGCTCGCCACCGACTTCACCGACGACGAGCACTGCGATCCCGCAGTTCCCGACGACAACGACGGTGACGCACCCATCACGATGATCACCAACAGAAACATTGATCCAATATTGTTCGATGCCATTTTTTGGTGATTGAATTGGTTATGTTTTTGGGTTGTGATACAAAGGATGAAGAGGAGAAAATGTGTTTTTTAAGAGTTTTTTTGATGATGAAGAGGGAGTTAGTTGGGGGCAAAGGCGTGAGGGGGGAGGTGTTGAATGCATTTATGGTTACATTTAATGTGTGAAATGTGCGAGAGGGATGCCTAGGCATGCTACTTGGTGTTGTTGCATGATGCAATGGAATGTCAAATGTGAAAGGTAACCTTCATAAAATAGGGAACACTTTGACATGGATAGACGACATACATGAGATAAATATGTAGGATAATTGGAAATTAAATTAAGAAATTAACTTTATTAGGATATTATAGTGTGAGATAACGGTGTCAGAAGTCCAAATAAGTGATGATAAGTGTAAGATGGTATTTACTCTGAGATGAATATGTCTTTTTTAAAGGGTGAGAATGATGATGATGGAGTAATAATAAAGGGACATTGTGAATAGGTGCGGAGGAAGTTAATGAAGTTATGGTAGCTCGCATGTTAGCAAGAGCCCCATGCAAATATGATTTCAAATCATAATTCACGATAAAAAAAAAAAAAAAAAAAAAAAACAGGAGAATGTTAACATCATATAGTAGTACAAATTGAATACGTGGTCAACTGAGAAACAGAGTTCGTGTCCGAGGATATATGATAGTTCGACATGATGATCATCTATGATAGATCACGAAATTAATGTTAATACTATTTTCAAACTAAAGATTGTTGTTTTCTAACTATTATTAAGTGTCATCTAGTTCGGAGGACAAGATGACATGTTACGCCCAAGCAAGAGATGGACGCTCGTATGAAAGATATACAAGAGCATCCATAATGATCAAAATTAACTTAGGCTAATGCTGTTAAAACGAAAAACAAATCGATTATCGAGTCGTTATCGGAATTCTTAAATCGATATCGATCAAATCGATTATTGAATGATTCATTTTGATTTACAAAATGAAACATCGATTGAAAACCGTATCTAATCGAGAAATCGATTAACCGAACCATTTATAATTGATTACTGAATCGTTTAAAATTAATTATCATAATTATTTTACATTAAATTGTTAAGTTTAAATATCACATATTATATTATTTTAAGAAAATATTATCCATAGGAATCACCTAACAAAAAATACCCAATAAATATCCCTTATTTTTTTTCCACGAAGGTACCCCATGCATAGAGTTATTTTATTTTTTTTACTAAATTCAAATATGTATTTTTCTTTTTCTAAAATATTGAACCGATTTCATTTCCTTTTTTATTGCATCTATTAGTTTGTCTTTTTTTTTTGCGCCATAAATCACGGTCATTTGAAGCGAACATCCTGGTTTTTCTTCCTATAAGCAATCACGCCGCATACAAAAGCATGTCATTGTTGGAGCATTCACTTTACTATCAACATCATGACAATGGTCACAATTAATTTATATTGACAAATTATATAAAAATATCTAATTAAAGTTTCAGTTATGTTTTAGTGTCCATTAGAAATTATAAACTGTGAATATTAACTCTATGAACTGTGTAACATATATGTATGAATTGTCAAAATCAAAATAAATATCAACATAAGAAATACAAAACTAGATATCAAATCATAATTTGCCCTACAAAACTAATGAAATCAGTTTCCAACAAGAATGAAACAATGAAATCGGCTGCAGGAATGCCAATAAGAACTTGAACACCAACAAAGGATCGGCATTGCTTCCTCAGTGTTCCTTGCCCTGCTTTCACCCTCTCAGCTCTGACGGCCGACGCTACTCCCGATATTTTTGGACACCCTCTCAACTTAAACATCTTGTCCTTGTCATTAGTTCGTCGTTCTCATCTTTAGTTTGTTGTCGTTGTTATCGTTGGTTCGTCGTCGTTGACAGTTTGTTTTCATCGTTAGTTCGTCATCGTTATCGTCATCGTGATCGTTGATGGTTGTTGTCGTGATTAGTTCGTCATCGTCGCCATCATTGTTAGTTTGTCACCATCGTCGTTACTTTACTGTCGTCGTCGTCATCCGTTCGTCGTCTTCACTAATTCATCAGTTTGTTGTTCTCGTCGTTGTTGGATTTTAAAAAATTAATTTAAAAAAATGGATGAAATAAGTGTATTTTGGGGGGGGGGGGATTTATTGGAATAAAATAGATACTACTTCCGTCCCAAAATTATTACAATGTTTCTCTAATTGCATTATTCAAAACGCAATTTAAGAAGGTTCATTACTTATCTAAACGGCACAATTTAAATTTTCTATTGACATATGATTATAGTACATGACGTTTAATATCATTAACGATTCACGACATTTTTTAAAAAAAACAACGTTTGACCGTCCCGCAACACAGGTCGAAACTTCTATCAACATGCATGTCCGACTATAAAAATGTAATCTTTTTGGGACGGAATGAGTAAAAGTTGGTGGGTTACTGTAACAAATAAAAAGTGATTTGATTTTTTAAAATAAAAAAATATTGTATTTATAGTGCGATGACCACATATAGTAAGTGTTGTATTTTTCATTGGACGGAAGGAGTAACTACTATTTCTTCTCAGAATAAATACAACATTTATTTTTTAGATGTCATATAATAATTATAACACTATCTTATTTAGAAATTTTATTCTTCAAAAATATAAAAAGACTCTTATTTTTTATTTTATATAACATCAACTCATCTCACTGTTACCTCTTTTCCTTTTTTCTCTCTCCTTTCTGTCATATAAGTTCAAGGGAATTATAGTCTTTAGGTAACACACATAAATTTTCATGAAAAGTTCAATATTATACTCCTTCCAACACGTTTTTTTTATCTCAATTTATTTATAATCTTTTATCTTTTAATCAATGTTTAACGAAAAAAATAATATCAATCATATTCTTGTTACGGCACACTTATTACCTTTTCTTACAAAAACCACATTATTCTTGAAATATATTTTTTTCGTCAAATTTCATAAAAACCCAACACACATAATTTTCGTATCGGATCAAACGGTTACAAAGTACTACATCCATCCTAATTTATTTATAACGGTTAGAACCAATATGAAATTTTATGTGTGTGTTGAATTTATATGAAATTTAATGAAGAAAGAATAATATTTTTTTAAAGATAATATGATTTAAGAAAGAGAATGAGAGAAAAGAAGAAAAAAAGATGATGAGATAATTTGATTATAATAATATAAATTTATTATCAAAAATGAAAAATAAAAATGTTACATTTATGTTGAAACTAACTAAAAAATATTATAATTAAATTAAAACGAAAAAAATATTAGGAGAATAATTAAATATGGGATGGAGGAATACTTTTTATATCTCCATTCAATTCAAACCAAGAAGAATGTGGCTCATAGAGGGCAATTAATTCTCTGCCACAGGCGGCACTGCATGTAGCTCCGTGGACCAACGGGCCCTCAATGTAGCCTGTGATGCAGAAAAGTCCAATACAATTCATTTCCCAAAATGATACTAGTAGATTTCTCAAAGGGATTTCGTTATACGTATTCGCTCCAACTCACTTTAGTTCCCATCATAGGAATTTCAAGATGGAATGGGAAAGTATAGACTAGAGAAGGCACCCAGGGATGTCGAATACCCCGTCATTCTTCGCACTTAATTAATGCGGAATGGAATTGACGGCGATGGCGAGAATTTGACAACAAGATGGGGCACCTCCATACATACTAGAGTTTCTTCTATCCGTGATAGTAGAGCTAGGTGCGAGTTGAAAAGATAGACTGAAGAATTCAGGACATCGAGATGAATAGAAACGGAGATGGAGACGGAAACTGGTTTCCATTCATATAGGAATAAACCCTAGGGACAAAAACCTAAACAGCTGAACTCGAGCATAAGAAGAAGAGCTCTTGTATAACTTCATCTCTAACAAAACGCTGCTCTCAATATCATGAACTCTAAACTGTGCCAAAGACACCACACATGACACAGGAATAACAGGCGCTGGGATTTCAGATGGCAACATAGATGTCAAATTGGGCAACAAGGAGAAAAATTCGTGCACAATGACTCAAGAATGTTATAGAAATTGGAACTAGTATCGTTCCGACATCATTTACATGTATTTGCACAAGAGGGATCCAACATGATTACCTAAAGGAAAAACCTCATCCTATCATCTCTTTTCATTGCGTTGTAAACTGCTTGCACCTGTCAAGAAAAACAATATAATTAGCCAAATGCAGTCCTGTGCCTCGATCGGCTCTTCCTCTTGTTCTTATATTTGGAGCAGCAATTTTTCAGTTATGAAGGATATTTTGACAGACCTGCTCACTGGAAATGACTCGTACAGGTCCTATGTTGACTGATACATATTTCCCCCTGGACGACAGTTTCCTCCTCACTCCCCCCTACATCAAGACATGAAAACTGATAAGAACTTAACCAGAACAAATCGCTAATGGCAACGCCAACCATTATCTCCAGTTCGAAGCCATTGCCCATAGAAGATGGTCTAAATAATAAAGCATCAGGCAACTCCAAAATTGAAGAGCGGGTTCCAGATTAAAGCACGGATACCAGATGTAGTGAAAGAAAATCACCACTAGATTATAGCATGGATTCCAGATGTTGTGAAAGAGAATCACCAACTAAATTAGAGTGCTATTCCAGATGTTTGTTTCAAGTATTGTGATTGTGTTCAAATAAATTGGAACATCCTTTTCCTAATGTTGCATACTACACTACTGCTCACAAAATTCAGAGCTCCTGCCATTAGTTCTGAACAAATTCAGTTTGCAAGAAATGAAGAGAAGTTCATCAAGGGCGGGGCCGCTTAGTTAATCCTACCAATGACTACTTAATCAGACACTCAATGTACTTTAGCTGAAGGTCTAATCAAACCTGTAAGTAAAAGCTCCATAAATCAGTCAAAAACAAACATATCATGGCTGGTCACAGAAGTATCAATTAGCTCAAACATGTTTTCCAGTGCCAGATTAAAGACGAGTACCTCAGGGATGGGTTGTTGAATAACAGATTCCACAGCTACCACCATAGACTGCACAAAATCATCGCCTCCGGACCCGATTGCCGTAAACCCTCTAACTGTAGGGTACGAGTTCACCTGCATAACCAAAGAGATGAGAATAGTCACATTTGACCCAAGTTAAATAAAATAAAAAGGCACATGTCCTGATGCTACAATCAAGATAAGGAAGCACCACTAACACTCACTATTTATTTTTCGCTATGATCATGTGACTAAGCCATTGTAGATATGCCAATTGAATAAAGTAAAATGAGAAAATTGTACCTTTTGGTCCAGAGTGAGCCATTCATTGGTTGAGTAATCTGTAACTGTGCCACCGATAATAACATTCGTAGTTTGTCCAACTCGCCCTTCTGTCTTTGACACCTCTGAGACCACCAAACGCAATTAACCATGGATTTACACAATTAGGAATTTGTACACTTTGTAGAAGTCTCACACAAATCTATTTTAAGAAGGTACATCAGCACGTCCATCTTAGTGAGCTAGAGGCACGGTTGGAGCAAGTATTAGACAAGAATCAGTGTCTAGAAGGTGGAAAAAAAAGAAGAAGAAGCCAAGCACCGTCCCATCAAACGAGTATATGAGTCATTTGAAGCTTCTTCTTTCAGAATAAAATCATTAGTAAGAAAGCTTTCTCCATTCCTTTCAAGTTCCACATTGGAAACATAGACATCTCCAATGTCTTGTGATGATCAATATATTAAGCTATTTCAATGGCACACACCTATATAAGAAAAGACGAGTTCCTTGCACAGACATGATTAAAACATAAGGAAAAGACATGTTGAGGAAATAATCTGGCACATGAATTAGACGATTTGTCAATCAAAGGAAGGTTGTGATCTCTATATGGTTTAGAAGGTGGAGAAGATGGACTCATTTCTAACACACGAAGTCTGCAACGTCCACAAAGATCACTACAAATACACACTATTTCCCCTATCAAATAGCTAGAAACTGACATTCCACAAAATCATGAGACTGAGAGTATCACCGATTCGAATCAATTGTTCAAGTGTCTTCTCCCAGTCATAGTAAAACAAACAGAACATGCACTACAAAGCTATTAAAACTTTCGCAGACCACATCAATCCCAAATCCAGCAAACCCTAACTCCCAATCTCACCGGATCGAGCAATCTCGCGCTCTCAATTAACTTCATACCTGAAATGACCTTGAGAACAGCCTCCTGAGGCGGCCCTTGCTCATCGTTCGACGAAGACGCCATCGAACCATTCTCATCATATCCACAATTCACCCTCAAAGTTCCCTGCGAAAACCGGCGACTGACCATGTGACGGTAATCACGATTTCCAGCTCCGATTCGGCAGCCGGTGGCCGGATTTGGGAGTCTCGAAATCGGACGAGAACACGAAATCGAGGTAAATCGGAGGCATGAGCTGTTGCCGTAGAATCTGTTGTTGTGGTGGCGGCGGCGGTGGTGGAGGCGTTGCCATGGTTGTTCTGTGAGAGTTAGGGTTCGCATCGCCGCCGCGGTCCGGCTACAGGCTAGTATTGGTTCCATTTTCCGGCAAGTTTGGTTTCGGATTTTGGGGTTTAAGCTTGTTGAGTTGATTTATCTGTCTTTTTCTGGCTGGATATTTTGATGTTCGTGTGTTCTTGCATAACATCCATTCCCAAGAATGTGCCCAGACAATTATAAATAGGCTAAAGTTAAATCCATAATAAAAATAACTAAAATTATAATAATTTTTTTTATAAATTTATTTTTTATTTTCAAACATGAAAATCTTGAAATTAGTTTTTTTTTTTTCCTGGATTTAATCATTCTCCTACAAATTTGATAAGTGGGTTTTTTAGGGTATATTTGACTTTACTTATGATTCTAGATTTTTATTTTGATTTTTTTGATTAATGAATATACGTTTTGTCATAGGTTTTTTTTTGACACAATTTGTCATAGTTTTTTGTTTTTCAAAACAAAGATTTAGAATTATAAAACTGAAATCCAAAAAAAAAAAAAAAATCCATTTTCTGATTCATGATTTTTTTAAACAAAATATCTAATATTTTATTTTTCGATAATCATTTTATTTGATGCAGAGATTTTGATTTTGGATTTTATTATTAATTTTGAATTTCAATATTTTGAAGAGACATATCAAATATTTCATTTATTTATCATTACGTTTTGGCTTTTTAGTTCAATTTTATGGATTTGGATGATTTCTTGTACTCCTACTAGTAAAAAGAACACTAGTCATATGTATTGTTCGGATCTAAGGGCAAGTAATTCTTAGAGACCAAAGACACTACCAAAACCACCACGATGATAACTGCACAGATCCCAAGGTGAAAAACCGTGGAACATTATCTAGATCATTACCCCTTCCACGATGCTCGTCTATTGAGTATTATAACAACCTTTGTTGCTATCTGGAAGAGGAAGGTACCTCGACGGTATGTATATTCTTATTTATATAATTTCACATTGTTTATGAGTTATAAATTATTTCTTTTAATTTCTTATCATTTAGAAACAGAATAACTTATAAACACATATATAAATCATTTTTGTCAACATATTTAATAATTTTCCAATAACTCACTCTATGCTGATGGTTATTAGAAGAATTGCATAAACATATTGTTAATTAGACCGTGCAGGTAATGTTGCATCCTTGTCCTAACAACATAGAAATATACGTACATAACTAGCTAGATGGAGAAGGACCACAAAAGCCCGAAAAACCAATCCACTAAACAAAGTCAAACTTCCCATCACTACTCAAAACCATTGATTCCATCGAATCCTCTCGCCCCCACCACCAACCCCTTTCCCCTCACTCTACAACAAAGGATTCCATACATCACCTAACTCTCCTCATCGATCACCGCCTCCCCCTTCGATGGCGTCGATCTCCCGATTCCGATCATCCGGAGGCGGCGGCGCGTTCGCTCTACTCGCGTCGCTCATGATCCTCTACGGCCTGATGTCGGCGTTGGTGTACTCGGTGCTCCACATGAAGTTCATTTCCCCGCTCGGCGTCGACGCCCCGATCGAGAGGTTCTCGGAAGGGAGGGCGTTGGGGCACCTCAAGGTCTTGGCTCACGACATCGGTGATCGACAGGTGAGGGACGCGGTGGAGGAGGTTTCGTGTTGTTATTTGGAGTGCTGTGCGGTTGGTTTTGGCGTTTAGTGAGCGTTGTAGAGTTAGTGAGTTTTGTGATAATCAAAATGTTAGTGACAGTCATTTTCTTGTGCGGGTATTTGAAAACTATATGTTAGATCTTTTGATTGTGCATGGTCCTGTGTGTCTTTGTTTTTGGTGATAACTACTTAAAGGGAGAGAGATAGTATGCTACAGAAATTTCACAAGGTATTATCCCTAACGTTCCTCTTTTCGCGTTTGGTGACGTGTATGGTGGTTGTGGTTTTGTAGGAAGGAAGGGAAGGGTTGGTGCAAGCAGGGAATTACATTAGGGAGCAGTTGGAGGAGCTGAGGGATCGAGCGGGTTCTGATTTGAGGTTAGTTTGTGTTTGTGTTTAATCGGAGTAGGAAGATGGAATTGAGATCGTATGATGAGATGGTGTATAGTGCTGATCAATGCTTCATCCTACCATGTGGTGAGAGTTCGATGTTTCATGAGTGTACGAGGAAACAGTCTCTCAGTGTTACAACATAGGAGAAACATATAAAATAAACATGTTAATGGTACAGAAAGAACACACGAATGATGCAAATTGAAATATATTGATGTGTTTGTTACATTTTGTGGAGGCGTGCGGAGGTGTGGGAGAGGAAAATTTTGGTTTACTGGTTATGTTCCTGCACAGCCACTCATGACGAGAACATTGGTTCAGAGCAGAATATTGCGTGGTGATTCAACTTAACTTGCTATATAGCAGGTAGTCAATGATGAGTGCTTTGGTGTGAATGAGTGACTCAATTTTGAGATTAATTAAGCTTCTAGTTCAATTTGCATTAAAATGTTACAGAGTTCTGATACTTTAAAGAAGCTTTACGTTATGCAGTTATACATGGTTAAAGTCTCAAAGCTATGTTATCTATTGCTCCCACATGTTCTTTGTGATTGGTTATAAGTTATCACAAAGCAATAGTATCTCTTCTGAAGCATTTTTTTCCTTTCAGGATTTTGGTAGAGGAAAGCACTGTAAATGGCTCTTTCAACATGTTGTTTTTAGGTCATAGCATAACTTTTGGATATAGATCTCATACAAACGTTCTCATGAGGTATGTTCATATTGCCCTAATTAGTTTATTTTACTAAAATGTTTTTAGGAATATTAATATTCTTCTTATCACTTCTATTTACAGGATATCGTCTGTTGACTCTCTTGATACTGATAGTTCAGTTCTGCTGAATGCCCATTTTGACAGTCCGCTGGGCTCTCCAGGAGCTTCTGACTGTGGAGCATGTGTTGGTGGGTTCAGTTAAATCTTACTGTTCTGTAATTACGTCAAAAAGATGGTATTTGATTGAGATTCTTTGTGGTAACATCTACAACTTGTTCTGCTTACATCACATTTCTCATGATTGCAGCATCATTGCTTGAATTAGCAAGACTTATTGTTGATTCTGGTTGGATCCCTCCTCAGCCTCTCATATTTTTGTTCAATGGTGCGGAGGAACTTTTTATGATGGTAATTGATATATTGTATTGCGTTACTTCGATGTCACTGTACAGAACTAGATTTGATGGTCACAATCATAGTTTTCCACTATGAATATGTAGCTATTTCCTTATCTAACAAGTTAATGTTTTAAGTTCATAAAACAACCCCAATCCGATCTGAATAGAAATCGAAACAAAACCACCCCAAGACATAGCTATTCTTGTTTAGCTAGTATCTTTTTTTTCCCAAATATACTCGGGACTCGACTTGTGGGTTTATTAGGTTTTCCGGTGTGCACTTATATTACTGGATTAAGCACTGCCTGGCTGATAAAGTCATCGATTCAGCTTGTGTAAGTGATTATAGAGGCAATGCAGTTTCAATGTGGTAATGGCTTACAACTATTTATAAAGCAAAAATTTTTTGATTCATCATAAGTACAGATGCTCAAATTCAATCTTGAATTTTAAGTTTGTTATATTTCATATCCTTCCTGTTAGGTTATGCGCGACTAGACTCATAGGATTCCATGTTTATACAGTTATCATGTACAGTTTAAACCCACATAGTAATCTACACCATCATTTTGCATCACTTCTGTCTAAATCTTGCATTAATGAACCCGTGGTTTTCCCCAACACATTACCAAACTGTGCTCATCCATGTCATGCTTATATGTATGCTTTTGCTGATGCTTAATGTTGTTGGATCTTCAGGGTTCACATGGCTTTATTACCACTAACAAATGGCGTGATACAATTGGGGCTTTCATAAATGTGGAAGCAAGTGGTTCAGGAGGCCCAGGTAAGAAACAGTCTGTATTGTGGCTATCAAGCCCTAAGCCATGCAGCAATGAATAAAATAGGTCTGAAATTGATGCAACAGAAAAATTTTCTTAAGCAATGCCATTGCTCTAACAGTTTTCAAACAGGATGATTCATTTTCCATATTTTATTTTATTTTCTTTTGATTGTTTGCATGTTTTTTTCCATGTACCAATATTCCTTTTACACCACAATATTTAAAGTGGATTTTGGCATGCCTTCAAAGGACAATGATTACTGTTGTCCATTTGCTGTATGCTGCCTTCTTGAAGACTTGGATACTTATATTATACATGTTTCATCGTACAGTGTTCTTCCAAACTCTTTTTATTTTTGGCCCGAGTGACTTTTGCTTCTCCTACATGTTCTGTTAACTGCATTACCTAGATATGCTAAATAAGGTTGATATATGATCCCATTTTCGTTATTTCTGTCTTTTGTTGAAGTTATTTCTTCCTTTTCACATAACCGTCCATGTTTTGTCGTGCAGATTTAGTTACTCAGTCTGGCCCTGGAGCTTGGCCTTCTTTTATTTATGCAAAGTCAGCAGTTTATCCAATGGCCAATAGTGCTGCTCAGGTAGTGGGAAAACATTTCTGACATTCTTGGAGTGTCAGTGGTGTTTGTTAAACTTCTTCATCCCAGGCACTTTGGTATCAAATACTTCCGCTAGGATATAATGATGAAGCTCCTCTGTCATATATTATTTTGTTGTAGCATATCATGCAATCTCTTTTTTTGGTGGCTTTCTTTTTTGGAGGGGGGGGGGGACCGTAGGGAAGAAGGTTCTTTGTACAGAGTATATATTAACTAAATTGTCATGGAACCAGACATGATAAAGGGAATCCTCATGTCGTTCATTCCATAATTGGTCATAGACGGGAAATATTGCAAAGAGCGTGTGCAACATTTTTTATTTTTTATTTTTTTTGGAAGGACAATTTCGCTTTTGTAGAGGCCATTTGACCTAGTTAATAAATTTAATATCTTTAGCAAATTACTGACTGATTGAATGTTTTTGTAGAGGTGCTGCATTTTATGGTTATTAATTATGTGTTTTAGTATTTGATTTCTTCCCTACTCAACGCAGGATGTTTTTACTATTGTTCCTGGGGACACAGATTACAGAATCTTCGCACAAGATTTTGGGAACATTCCAGGGCTTGATATCATCTTGATCATTGGCTGTTATTATTATCATACTTCGTTTGATACAGTTGAGAGATTAATGTATGCAATTACAGTGGTTAATTTTGATATATATTCTTCTTTGATGCTAAAATCCGGTACAATCCTTTGACGATGCTTCTGATTCATTTAATTTTTTGGATTAGGCCAGGAAGTATTCAAGCACGTGGTGACAATCTGTTCAGTGTGACTAAGGCTTTTGTTGACTCTCTGTCGTTAGAAAATGCCAGAAAGGTGGAGGTTCCCACACCTATTGATAAGTTATCATATGAACGTGCAGTGTACTTTGATTACCTGTCATTGTTCATGGTACGTAAACTCAACAGTACTCGATAATTTCCTTTTAGAGGCAGGTAGGATAAAGTAGCTATGGTGGATTACCGATGCTAAATACTTTTCTTTCTTCTTCTGGTTTTCTTTAATCCTTAAATTTCCAGGTGTTTTATCCCAAAAAAATCGCAATTGTGCTTCATAGTCTTCCACTAGCACTCTTTCTTTTCCTGCCGCTGTTGGTGCAGTCTTCAAATAAGGGTCTTCATTCTCTCTTTTTGGTATCATATGACTTTATGAAAGGTAAATCACACTGCTTTCATTCAGATAAATTTTGTGCATGGTTTATTTTGGTATTTCATGATGCATAACATTTGACCCTTCAAGATTTAGAGGTTTGCTAAACTTCTCTCAAGAGAAGTTTAATTCTCAACTTAAAATCTGGTAACTTGTGTTTGTATGGTACTTTGCAGGAATTTTTCTTCATTTTTTTGCCATAATCCTGGGAGTTATTGTGCCTGTGGTTTTTGCAGTACTAAGATTAGTATTCTCCAGTTATGCAATGAGCTGGTGAGTATTCCATGAGCTCTTAGGGCTTTGGATTGATTCTGCTCTCTTCTTTAGACTGCATATATCGTTGCCTGTGCCATGACCGTTTGAAATTAAATCTTTGTTCCTTCACTCAATATGAGTTTCTGCTACAGTTCAATTGCATCTTTGTGTCTTTTTTTCTTATTTAATAATGTTTACTTATTCCATTTGTGGCAAGCAGAGATCGAGCTTCTATAATTCTATGTTATTTGTTAATTTCATTGTTCCATTTCTCTTATTTCAGGTATGCGCGTCCATACTTGGCTTTCCTGATGTTCATTCCTTGCTCTCTAGTAGGGTTATTGCTCCCTCAATTTGTATGGTGGAGAAGTCCTGTCTCTAGAGGTATTTTTGCCCGGAAATCTTCAGAACAGGTCGCTGTCCCTCCCTTCCTCTGTTAGTTCTGGTCTCTATGTTATTTTTCACATTAATATCAGGGAAGCAATAAAATACTCATCACAGCATATCTGGTGGAACATTTGGTCCTAAAAGTGCTTTGTGTTTATGACAAATGAATTCTGCAGGACCTAGCCACTGAAGGCAGATTCTGGGGAGCATTTGGCTATTATTCGCTGTTGACTGTGGTATACGAGTAATTCACTCAATGATTTCTTAGCTCTTATAAGTTTGTGGTTCAGGGTAAACGTTGCTTTTCTTATATATATGGTGGACGTAGAGTGATGAAATCGGTGTTTATGTTACATACTTATATTAGTAGCATTAATGCATATTCTGGTGGAACAGGCATTTCTTTTGGCTGGTTTGAGTGGAGGCTTCTTACATTTCATAGTATCGATCTCAATGTTGATTGCATGGATTTTCTATAGGATGACCTACTACTATGGCGGCCAATCATTAAGGTCCTGAATTTTCTCTAATTCAAGCAAATGTGGTATATGTAAATCTTCCAATGTAATCAATATCTAACGTATTTATTGCATCTATATTAGGTCAGTGGCATGCTATGTTTTGCCTTTGCTTCCATGTTTGACATATTCTGTTCATTTTGGCGGCTTCCTGATCCAATTTGCAATTGAGAGGATGGGTATGGCGGGTACCTTTTGTCCCCCCTATGGTAAGCCTCTTTAGTTTTCAGTTAATTTCGAAATAATTAGATGTATCAGAGTTACCCAATGGGCACAGGAATTATTATTGGATTCACAACGGACGGTGTGAATTCTTGATGTTTCAAAGGCATACTTGGTTGAGTAATGTGCCAATGAGGAGGATTTTAAAAGTTTGTTAACAGGAATAACAACAAACTTTCATAGGTTTCAGGCAATAAGCCTGCAACCTCTTATTTCACTTTGGATTGTTGTCGCAGGATTCTACATGCAGGACATCATAATTGCTGTCCTCACTGGCATTGTAACTGGATGGTGTGTGGGTCCTTTGGTACCGATTGTCGGTCAGTGGTTAGCAAGATCATCTATAATGCAATTCTTGCTGCATCTCACTGTGCTTGCCTTGGCATTGTCATCACAGTTCTTTCCCTACACGACTGATGCGCCTAAAAGACTTTTATTTCAGCATACTATTGTGACTGCAGGTATGTATTTAACTTACGTATATGGTGCCAAGAGGAAAAATTATACATGATCTTGCCTAAGATTCCAAATAGTTTTTATATGAAAAACCATTGAGCTTGAAAGGTTTCTTCCGATAGGAACGAATATTGTCGAATGACTCATATCTAAGAGTCCGAAAGGTTGTTTGCATAGGAAATTATACACAGCTAGGTCACAAATCAAAAGTAAACTCAATGTCATAGACATGAATAATTGTAAATCTTGGAGGATTCATCGCAAACACTAGCTATTCTTCCTGGATATAGATCTCTTGTTGTGACTTTCCCGTTTCAATAATACCTATGAGGTTCTATGAAATGGCAGATTTAACTCAGATTGTTAACTCAAGTTATGACTTTATGCCGGTGGATGCCAATTCGTTTGAGTTTCTTTTCAAGCATTCTCCTGATGCAGCCAAGCAACTGCAAATTGGTTCTGTATCTTCTTACGAAACTAGAAAGGAAGGATGGCTTGTAAGTTGCCTGCTCTATTGCCATTGTTCTACCCATAGTTTTATTTTTTAACTTCTGAATCCTTTACAGAGTATCTTCCACCAATAGAAACAGGAAGCCTGAGACTCCCAGTCATGAACATTTTACTTCACGGCTTATTCACGTCTCATTTTATCTGAATATTTGTATAACATGCAAGAATCTGATATTATCGTTGAAGCTTCATGTGCTCCGTTTTACTTTCACTTGCAATAGGCTGTACGTCAAAATGATGCCATCTGTTTGCTCATCCAATGAGTCAGTTTTATTAGGCTTAAATGTCCATATTATCATGGGAAGTTGATGATGGGATTTGCTTGCAGGCACTCACCCCTATAAATTTTTTATTCTCAAGAACATTGAAGGTTCCGGCAAAGACTGATGATATCTTTCGGCAATATACATCATTTCCGTATCTGTCAACCTATAAGCCACAAGAATTATCTGGCTCTGGTATTCGGAGAGTTCACTTGGAGTTTGATTTAGGGTGAGTAAAAGCTACTTGCTAGGCTTTTATATTCCTTAGGGAGAGTTCATTCTTTTGTATCCAGAGAGTTCAGTTGCGTGCCTTCCCCACACGTTCTTGATCCAGTTAAATGGTCCTTAGCTGGTTTCTTCATTGAAATGTAATTGTTGTATGTTTAAATTGATTTCATTTGCGTTTTTTCTCCAGCATTTGCCTTATTATTGGTAACATGCATCAAATACTTTCTCTTGCAGCTCGTTAAAGGAGGTCTGGGTTGCTGTCCTCAACATTACTGGCCCTTTACATAGTTGGTCATTTGCAGATAATGTACTCTCAGGTGATGATCTCTTAGGCTTCCGACCCATAACTTTGTTCAACATATGTTTTCGAGTTCCAACTTGACAGCCTATATATTGGCCTGCAGCCCCGGAAAGGTTCGAAGGTGGCCCCTCATCGTTCATATGTAGGCTCAGCGGCGCGAGCCACGAAACTTGGACTTTCTGGTTGGAGGTGAAGTTCTTGTATTCCATTTGACGTTTGTTGGTACTCTAATACGTTGATGTTTTTCATGAATATCAATGCTCAAAGGTATGACTTGTTTGATCCAATGGCTTGATTTTAACTCACTTCGTCTCCCTGATCTTTTATCTCCTGCTTCCATGAACCTCGCAGGCGAACAGTTCCAAACCTCTGAGGGTGGATACGGCTGTCCTGGAGCAACATCTGCTGGAAGAGACTAAGACTATTAAACGAAAATTCCCAGATTGGGTAGACGTCACTGCATATACAAGTTTCATGTCATCCTATTTGTTTTAGAGCGGCAATTCAGCTGTTAGGTTCACTGCACACACATGTAATTGTGGTTTCTTGATGTGTCAGCAATCAACAATCGAAGGTGGTTTGTTGTATTTTTTCTATGTTGGCCAACTTTGTTGAGCTGCCCGGGTTGTACGGGATAGTAGGGTGGCCTACAATACATTCATATACGAGTATACACCCGAGTTTATTCGGGAAAAAGCATGATGTCGTCTTTATGAATGGATAGGTTATCTGTTTTACCGAGAAAGTTTTCTGCGAGTGTAAAGCTAATGGCCAGGAAACTATTTTGTGTTCATTACAATCAGGGATCGATTTTCCAAAGCTAGCAAGACTATGATATGGAGCTGTTGAATCATTATTGATTAAGCATGCCGTTGAACCATGGGTGAAATGCCGAACCAGACTTCACACCATCACGTGGAGTGAAATTCAAAGAATACTTGGGTTGTTAGTATCAGTTTTGTTTTTAAGTTTTTCTTTTTGTTTTTTTTTTTTGTTTTTAAAACGGATGAAACAAAAAAAAAAAAATCATAGTTTTTCGTTTATGTTTCATTTGAATATGATGTTCAAGATTTTTTTAGCAAAATCATTTTATTTGTAATAATGTTTCGATTTTCATTATTTGTTTTCTATTTGTGTTATTAATTTTTATTTTCACAGTTTTAAACAGTAATATTGAATAACTCCTCAATATTAGTATAGTGACTGGCATGTCATGGATTACTTCTAAACTGTCACTCCCTCCCTCCCAATATGTCTACGGTATATTTTTATATTGGATTGTTTTAATTTAATTATAATTTTTAATTAAATTTTTAATCTAAAAATCAAATTAATCATATTATATTATAACATGTTTATTTTTAAATTATTATAATAAATTTTATTATTATTAACAATTTTAATCAAATTTTATAAAAATTGAACGTTCAAAGTTAAGCGTGAAAGCAAATTTGAGTTGAGTATTAGGTGCGCTCTTCCATGGACCTTACTGGGCTTATATGGGTCATAAATAGAATCCAAGGCCCATACAGCCACATAGGCTCCAACACTGACTCAGTTTGAGCTCCCCGGCCCAATCCATCTCTATATAAATATCAGCGAGCAAAACCCTAGAGAATCCGCCTCCTCTCACCATTTTCTCCTCACACAGAGAGAGCAAAGGGAGATAGTGTCGAAGCAGCGAAAATGGTGAAGTACTCGAGGGAGCCCGACAATCCCACCAAGTGTAAATTCCCCATTTCTCCACCTCATCTGTTTTCAATAACCGGTGATTGATTGATGAATTTAGAGATTGATTTATGGATTTGAATCTGTTTTTTTGCAGCTTGCAAGGCAAGAGGATCCGACCTCAGAGTCCATTTCAAGGTGACTTTCGATTTCGTTCAGGATCATAATCAGCGGCGGCTTCTTCATTAGATCATGAATTTTGTGATTTGTGTTGAATTTTAATCATTGATGCTTATATGTATAACCGTGTTTTGGATTATCTTAGCATTGTTTGTGCTTTTAAGGTTATGTATGTTTGGTATTTCTAGGATTTGAGTGATTCTGTTTAGTGTTAGGTGTGAATTTTGTTTGTTTGTCTCGGCTTTAAGCTAGATAAACATATTTATAATCGATTTTGGGACTGAGAAAAGCAGATACAATTAGCATACTGTTAAAGGTTTATTATTTTCAACCAAGTTTTGAGTTTGGACATTTTAATTTGTAGATCTTATGGCTAGCTTTCGCTATATTTATGATTCATAAACCATGTGCGCCCATCACTATTTTTAAATCCATTTAAACATGATCATTGTTTTGAGTACTTGACCTGAGCAAAAAAAGCAGCAGCTTGTCTTGTCATTGTGGATTGGCTTCTCGTATGTTTCAGGGAAATCAATTGTTCCACTGTTATTGGGTGAACCCTCGGATATTTCGCTGATGGAAAGGTTCAGTAGACAGTGACACATTATTTGCAAATGTTTACAAATAAAGCTATATATATAATTTTTAGTGTAAACTTGTGCTATATTCCACGGCTGATCTTTGTTTGCTGTTGGAAGATACAGCACACATTGAGTTGTACACATTTTTTGTCGACAAACATGGTTTTGGTTTGTCATGCCCACTTACCTGTAGTGGTGTTGTGTTGGCTTGTTGAATCACGTTATTTTGTAAAGAGAGATTTGATGGTGAAACTAAACCTGATAGAAAAAGCAGTGGCCAAGATCTTCCAGTGACTTGACCTCTCGTAGAATTCAGGGAAATTAACCGCACTGTTATTGGGTGAACCATTGGAGTTTTCTATGATGGAAAGGTTCAGTAAACGGTGCCACACTCTTTGTGATGTTTCATCTGAATGTGTTCCGTTTTAATAAAAGATGATTTGATTTTTTATGAAGGCTTGATCTTCCAATAGCAATTCTTGACAAGATTATTTGTTAATGGCGTATGCTGTTTTTTTTTGCTACTAGTGGTAATTGTGCGGTGTAGTTCTTATCCACTGTCACTACGTTAAAATTTTAGGATATATTTATCAGGCTGACTTATTGATATGGATGGTTTGTGCATAGCTGATTCGCTTTTTTGGCTAAGACTGCCCAATTTCAGAATGTGTTTTGGGGTTGATCCTCCTTTGTTCTTTTTTTTTTCTTGTGGGCTGGAAAAATATTTTTCTCTCATAGCATTGTTGGTTTATATTACTCTGAGTGCTTAGGACCTAATTTATTGTCATAATTTATCTCTTTTTGCAGAACACGAGAGAAACTGCGTTTGCTCTTAGAAAGATGCAATTGGGCAAGGCCAAGAGGTATCTGGAGGATGTATTGGGGCACAAGCAAGCCATTCCCTTCCGTCGCTTCTGTGGTGGTGTTGGAAGGACAGCTCAGGCCAAAAGCCGTCATTCCAATGGTCAAGGACGCTGGCCTGTTAAGTCCGTGAAGTTCATCCTGGATTTGCTCAAGAATGCAGAGAGCAATGCCGAGGCAAGTATCCATGTTATATGATTAAGATTAGTGATGATCTTGGTGGTAACTGCATTCTGATTCCTTTCGACTTTCTGCAGACGAAAGGCCTAGATGTGGACTCCCTTTATATCTCTCACATCCAGGTTAACCAGGCCCAGAAGCAAAGGCGCCGTACCTATCGTGCTCACGGAAGGATCAACCGTATGTTATTCCCCATTGTTTTATTTCGTGTGTCCTTGTTTCTTTCTCGCCATTTGTAATTTATTGTTCTGTTTTTGTGAATTCCTTGCAGCTTATATGTCTCATCCATGCCACATTGAGCTGATCTTGTCTGAGAAAGAAGAAGCTGTTAAGAAAGAGGTATTGCGACATTTTCTTTGTACTCATAAACACTTGTATATTTAGCCTTATATGTGATCTCTGACATCCACCCTCTTTCTTTTTAGCCTGAATCTCAACTCGCGACCAGCAAATCCAAGAAGTCCCAAGGCTCTTAGGTGTCATTCTATTGGCTAGAAGAAATTTTGGATTCCTGCTTGTTTTTCCTGGTGTTCCAGCCAAGACCTAAGTTCCAATCTTATTTTGAAGAAATGTATTTCATTATCAATCAGAATTCTTTTGTGTTTTTAAAACTATCAAGTCATGGATTGTCGCTTGAATTGGCCGACTTGGTGAACTACTTTTGCGTGTTTGTCAATGGTAATATTCTGCCATCTGTTGAAGTTTGAAGGGGTTGATCTCACTGAATTAAATTGTTGCTAGTAGTGCAGACCTTATCTGTGTTGAACTGATGTTTGTACCAGATTTCACTCTTAACCGAATATGCTTGTTTGATTCTGGCGGAATGGTAAGTAGCAAGGCTTTTTGTTACAGGCTTAATTCAAAAAGTCTGATCACAATATCCAGTTGTTAACAGCAAGGGATAATATAGAATTGATTGTGGAACATGTATTGTCGTTTTAAGTCGTCAAACACATTTACTAGATAAATAATGAGTATAGGAGGAGTACGATCGTAATAACCAGGTGTTCAATAGTGCAGGTTATTTCCTGACCCAATGAAATTGTAACACGGGGGGATCGGTTGTGATAAACCTTTAACTATCGTAACTGATCAAAATTCATTTTATAATATGATGACACAAATTTTGTTGAGACCATGATAGTTTTATTGAGTAGGTTAAAGGTTTTTTGATATTGTTGTTTTGTAAAGTTCAAATAAGACATTTTTGAAAATTAGAAACAAAAATCAAAATCAATAACATATACAAAAAATAAAAAATAAAAACCAAAATCACATAATAAATGATTTTTAATAAAAAGAATTTTGAATATTATAATAAAATGAAATAAAAAAATTGAAAATAATTTTTCTTAGTATTCTATTTTTGTTTTCATTTCATCTATTAAAAACAAACATCTTTATTCCATTTTTTCATAAAATAGAGACAAAAAATTAGAAACATGACCAAAGTCAAACAAACCCTATATAAATTATAACATTAATTTTATTTTGATTTTTATTTCATAATTTATAAAATATAACATCAAATCAATAATAAAATATCCATTGATTTCTCATCCATTGAATCATATATTTAATATAAATTAAATTTACATATGAAATCTGGATCGGGACGAAGCGTTTAATTTTCACAGGACCGAAGACGTATTTTTCCTTCCTCCCTTGTATCAAATCACACACCTAACTCTCCGTTACTCATCTCACTTCATCGCCGCCGCAGCTATCACCTTCATCGTATCTGGTAAATCTCTCACTCTCCCAAATCCAAACAATTCGATCTCGATTTCAATTACGCTTCCCAATTCACCCCAAAACCCTAACCCTAACCCCCAATTATCTTCTTCCCTCAGATCAATATGGACTGGCAAGGCCAGAAACTCGCAGAGCACCTGCTCCAGATCTTTCTCATCGCGTTCGCAATTACCGCATTCATCGTCGGATACTCGTTGGCTTCGTTCCAGCTGATGCTGGCGGTGTACGCCGGCGGAGTCGTGTTGACGTCGCTGATGATTATCCCGAACTGGCCTTGGTTCAATAAGCATCCGCTCAAGTGGTTGGAGCCGGGCGAGGCGGAGAAGTATCCGAAGCCGGTGAAGGAGAAGGAGGGGGCAGCGGGGGGTGGGACGAAGAAGAAGGGTGAGAAAAGGAAGTAGGTGGTGAGAATTTGGATTACGATAATTGTGGGATTTGATATGGATTTATTGAGATTTTAATGATGGATTTTTGAGTTTGTTGGATGATTATCGGTGCGAGCTGACATTTGATTGTTGATGAAAGGTGAAATGAATTTGATATAATGGTTTACTTTTGGTTAATGAATTCTGCTCTTTGTGATTTTAATCTGCGGTGGTATGCTCGTTCCTCGTGTTGCTGTTTTGAAGTGCTTTCGTTGTATCAATGCGTTTTCTCTGTGTTTTGTGGAATGGTTATTGAATATGAGGATGCTGAAGTCTCAGCTTGTTTTGGTTATTAAAGCTGGAGTGGACTGTGGCGTGTTATTATGCTATGAGGGGTTTTGCAGGTTGGGCGCAAGACGGGTTTCGTGAGTACGTGATTGTGTATTGACTCTTCTGCAAGCTGCCTTCCTGCTCTTAGTAGATTGTTTCATAGGTTACATCTAATTTGTGAGTTAGATTGTGTGGAATGTATGGAAATCCGGACAATTTTTTTCTGCAGGATCATATGCAGAAGCAATCTTGTAGATAATTGTGCACCAACAGTGAAATGCTTTCTTCCCGGTATGTTGTATGTAGCTAATCTGATGATATCGAGAGTGCTGGAGCAGAAACTTCTGTGTTTTGAAACATAAGATTATGTGGAGGGCTTCTATGCTCGTGTTTGTAAGTTGCAAGTGCTGTGTAGGGTTGGTATGTGAAGCTGAGCTTTTGAGTTGATGAGTGAGAATGTTTCCGCTTAGAGCACTTGCATTGGATTACCTAAAATAGGTACAATATGTAGTTTAGATAATGAAAATAAAAAATTATGTCAAAATTGAAACTGCAGCAGAATTTCTAGTTATTACCTATTATCTATAACAATGAATAGTTGTTACCTATATTTCCTGACTCACTGTTCAACACTACAACTAATAAATAATTAAATTTTTTGCACTTTTTTGCAAGTTGCATCGTCTCCATTCTCTTCCTTTCATCTGCAACTTTTCGAAACACAACCAGTTCCACAGTTGTCCAAACCCAGCAAAAAAAAAAAACGCATGTATTTCAAATAACCACGCATATATAAGATTTATCCTGCATCATATTAAAAATCGAATTCAAATATACATATAAAAAGTGATTTATTATTTATTTGTGGCAAGAATAGTGTAAATGAGTGAAAGATATAAAATATTCTTAATATAAAGATATAGATAGTAAGATTGAGATTCTGATAGATTCTGTAAAATATGAAAAAGATTGATAGTACGTGGAATTAAAATCGAGGGTGATTAAATTTGACCCAAAAAAAATCAGAGGGCTGATTATTGATCATGACAAAGGGAGCTGAATTGGATCGTATTTTTGCTTGTCTATGTTTAGTGGTCTTTGACATCTGATGTGCAGGGAGAACTTTGTATGAAATGGTTGGAATGCGCTATTTTCTCTCTGTTGCTCCTAGGGCCGATCTGTTGGCTGATTACTATCAACTTTCATTTAAGAGGGAACAGGAGATATCAAACCTGGTTTCCGTTTTGGGTTCTCTCGGTTAGGATTGCACTACATCACCACTCTAAATTGTGGATATATGTAAAGTTTCTCACCGATGCACATGTTTTCCTTTGTCATGTTTTTGGGAACTCTGCCGTCCGGAGCTTGGATGTTATTCTAAACCAACCAACCAGTTTTGTTACAGAGAGTTGAGTATTTATTAGAATTTCAGCCTTTCAGGTATGACTAATAAGAGAAGAAGAACATGAAATGTGTCTTTTGCATCAGTCTGACATACTAATGCTAGTTCTCAGAAATAAAAAGCAGGTGCTTCACAGTAAACATAAGATTGGTGAAACATATCATTGACCACGGAATTGTTGTAAACTGTAAACTACCACGGGTAAAAGGATTTAATACAAAGAAAGGAAACGTTGCCACTCTTGATCGACATTTACAGACTGCAGGTTACTGAAAAATCTTAACGGTTACAGCATTCTATCGATCCCAGTATCATCTTTCCACTATACAGCAGAGTTTGGCTCTCTACAATGAGCAAAATTTTAGGACCTCAAAACATTCAAGACTTTTGGAAGTAGTATGTGTATCCTAGTTTCCGTGTTCACGTCTTTATGCACAACCAGGTTGTTGCCATCATCCAGCCATCCGACGAGAATCCATCAGATGTTGCAGTGAAACCCCATCCAATAAATCATCTTTCCTCGATTGCCCATCACCTAGAGCTTCAAGTATCCTACAAGTCGTCGTCATCCAGATCATCCAATACAAATTGATTAGCGCTATTTCGGGATAGTCTCTGATGCTTTCTTTTGTTGAAGTCGTGGCTCCGCCTGGACTGTGCCCTTATATCCTGCCTTGATCCTGAGGATACAAAATCGGAGGAAGTCAATAGCAAATGAAACGTCAGCACTTCAGTAGTCGGAATGACTAAATTGCCAGTATCTAATCTGTGGTTGATCGATGTAACAAAGTTGAACATTGCTGTAAGAACAGACATCCAAAACCTATACCTCATGTCCGCCTCTCTTTTTGTTCCCATAGTCCACAGCTGGAATTCCTCTCTGGTTTTGATCTCATCAAAGAGTTGCAGGTAGTATGGATACCTCTCCCAATCACCTCTAACAAGGCAACCAGGTTCACCAAGATGTTGGCATTTTTGAATGAGCATCTTGCAGGCTCATTCTCTTCCAAAAAATTTCGTATCTAAAACACAAAATTGAAAACAATTCAATCTGAATAAAACACAGGGTTTAATCAGAGTTTTGGTGCATGTACTGAAATCAAAAGAGCATAACCGAAAGCACACATGCCTCTGGAAACGCAAATGCTGAAGATTGTTTTGTCACTTTCAATAGACTAGGCTGGATGAATCCAGGAGTATCTGCTAGATAACCCCCTTCAGTCATGGTAAGCAACGAAACATTTCTCACGATTATGTACATGGGAGATGGGAAAAGAAAATTTATGATTTGACATATCGTGTGTCCAATGATGATCTAATCATTGACATTTAAATGATATGAATAAATGATCAAAATAAAAACATAATAATTTAATTTCAGCCTGTCATCTTTATTGTTTTAATCTCACGCGGCATATATGTCTAAACACACAACCCTCCCCCGAACTCTATCCACATTTCGTCCATTCCAACACGAAATCAAAATTAAGGCGAATGACATTGAAAGTTCTCGTAAAATAGCCCTAGCAATCATTCACGAAACAACAATTCAACACCATACCGAATTATCAAGACCTCATGCTCGCACTTATTCAACGCCAAGCTCACCAGAATCTCCGCCGACTCCGCTTCAACCAAAAACCTCCTAAACCAAAATGGCTCCACCTTCGGCCGCTCAATCGAAAACACAATCAGAAAATGATCGACATTCGCAATCGGAGGATCCAGAACCTACGATCTCCTCTTATAAACATCCTCCATCATGCCTCGCGTATCCGTCCAATCAATCAACCCTATCAGAACCCTATCTCCTGTTAGGAACAGATTCTCTTCATATGTGAGGAATACTGTAGGTTATTACTTAAAAGATTTTCATATTATAAAAATAAAAATGGTTATGATTTGATTCTAGATGTGATCCAATATTTTTTTGTGACGATGAATTAGGAAAAGATAATTTTAAAAAACTCTGATAATTTGAGATAAATAATTGACAAATTTGTACTTTTCATCTTCTATTTGTACCGAAGATTAGATAAACGAAAGTGAATTCTTCTTAGTTAGAGACCGAACATATAATAATTTTTCTTTTTCGGGACTTTCTTATAAAAATCTTTACATTATCTTGATTTTATTCTAAAAATTGACGTTCCGCAATTTTATCCAATCTAACAACCTAACCACAACCTTACTCCCTATCTTCCTCACCACCCTCACCACACACAACTACTCCACAACAAATCCACCACCGACACCCCGGAATCTCCTTCGGAGCTGCTTACGACTACGCGCATGAAATCCGCCTGCTCGGAGACGACTTTTCCGATCGCCTGATTCGGCGAGAGGATCTCGCGATCGGAGAGAACTGGGGAGATGCAGGTGAAGTGTTTGGCGGCGTCGCGGGCCTTGAGGAGCTTTTTGTCGAGGTGTACACGTGCGGCGGCGGCGGAGGAGTGGAGGAGACGGCAGCGGCGGTGGAGGAAGGTGGGGACACGCGGCGGCGCGTGAGCATCTGCGTTGGTTTGTGGTGGTGGTGAGTGGATGGTGTGGCATGTGGAGGAGAGGGTGAGTGGGGTTTGGTTTGGGCTGGGCGGGATAGGGGTAGAGTTCTGAGATGTGGGCTTTGTGTTGTGGTTGAAGGCCCATTTTTGAGTTGGTGTTTGGTATTGGGCTGTTGTTTAGACCCAGATGTTGATGGAATACTGATTTTTTTTTTTTAACGAATACTGACTTCGATGTTCGGATAGGGCTACAGGCTACAGCCATTATTATTGGTTTTTTTTTTTTTGAGAAATGTTGAGTGCAATTGGTGTGTAATACTATTCTTTCCGTGTCCTTTGTACACGTATCGATGTAAAGTTTGACACGCGTATAATAACGATTAAATATAATTTATTATAAATTTATCGTGAAACATTAATAATTGTAAAAGTTACGTATTTTAATTTAATACATATTGCGGGACGATTAGAAATAATTTGATATAAAAACGAGATTTATATTCATACATATAGAATAGTATAAAATATTTATATAAATTATGTTTGATCATCGTTGTATCCGTATAAAATTTTGAATCGACACGCATGTATAATCAAACCATTGCTATAATTTTGTGATGAAAAAATACTTTGTTTCTTATCCGTTGATCTGTGTTAATTATTAGTAATTCCAATGGATCCCATATAAAATGAACGATTAAGATGAAAGTCTAAAAGAGAGCTTTGAAACTAATGTCTGTAGTATTTCCCACTTGGTATTGTCTATTTCTGGATCAAGCTGAAAAGTATATGATGGCAAAGATTTTTCGATATATGTTATCTCCATCCATAATATTCGACTTCGAAACATTCGAAAACGAATCAAGCTTTCAACCATCCGAACGAACAAGATTTGAAGTCAGAAACCTACTTTAGGATATGACCATTATTTTGCTCCTAATTCATGTCGTAAGACGTGGTCCATTTACCTATATTATGGTGGCTTAGCAACTTTAAGCATTGACGTATTGGTAGGGAGCGCGAGATCTCAACCCTAAACCTTAGGCTAGCTAAAATTAGTGCATCGTGTTGCGGTCCATTCACGTCGTTTTTCCTTTGATCATAACAATTAGTATTTCCTCAGTCCCATTGCTGTTTGCAAAGTTTTTATATTTGAAAATTTTATGAGGTTATTAATTAAAACAGGTGAAAATGAGAAAATTATATGTATGAGAATTTAAGTTTCAAAAAAAGAATCTAAATTTATGTATATTCGATTAATATTATAAAAATAATGAAACGAAAAAAATATGACTCATGAATATATATATATTGTGTATGACAACAACTTATGTAGAAATGTGTGGCTAATATACAAAATGGATGCGACACATCTGTCCCCAGTAATAAGAAGTCAAAGGTGTTTCGAGGGTGATTTTATACTGGTGGTACTTGTTGTAGTTGGTCCATTATATGTGAAGGTATGTGTGCACTGGAGACTAGGGGGAAAAGCCGACTAGATATTTCTTCCCTGAACGAGTACTCATTGATCTATTGATGGCCAGTACTCAACAGCTGGTGCGAATTTAGCGTTCAAATATTTGATAAACGTCTATGAAAAACATCCATTTATGTGTTTCAGATAAATTTGGATCATTGAATTTTTTTATCAAATTAAAAAGAGGTAAATAAAGAAAATAAATAATGGAGATACACTTAAATAGGTGCTTTTGAAGTGCATAAGTATTTCTTAAATATTATTGTTAGATTACGATCTATTACCTGTTCTTTTCGTTCCATGATAAAATATTATATCCATCTCATGAAAAAATATAACACTAAATAATTATATATTATTCATCTCATATTTTGATATATTATTTATTATTATTAAATAATATGATATAAATTTTATTTCTTAATATTATAGTATATAATTAAAATTATCTTTTATATTTCACGATAATTTTATAAAAAAATATTGTTTATTCGTCTCATGGATTAGTTGTGATCAATTTTATTATCTACATATTTGTTGTTTTTTTCATTGGACATATAGGGAGTACAACAAATTGATTTGCACAAAAACTATGTGCGTGTTTTTGATGGTTTCTGACAGATAGAAGAGAAAAAATGGGGAAAAAAAGATTTGCACAAAAAGCTATGTGCGTGTTTTTGATGGTTTCGGACAGATAGAAAAGGAAAAATGGAAAAAAAAAATGAAGGTGATATGAATTGATATGATATAAAATAAAAAAAATATGAATGATTTGATATTTAGAGAGAAAATTTTTTTTTGATAAAAAAAAAATTATAATTCTTATGACACATTTAAAAAAATTATTGTATTTTTATGAGGCTCGAGGAATATTACTTTAGCATGTCACTGGGAATGGATGCGTGTTGATGTTGTGCTTGAATTTAGTGGTAGAGCATATTAATTTTTTTAAGATTGTTATCTTGAGAAAAACTTGTTGACTTTGTTAGATTCATAGGGATAGATTAGCTTGACCAATGTACGATGCTGTTGCTGAAAAAACTCTCTCACTATCATTTTTTGATTTTTGTTTGTCGCAAATAGGGGTTTTCTGAAATATTAACGGGAATGGAGACTTTGAGCGATTGTTTTTGTGTTTCTCATATTTGTTATGTTGGTTAATGTTGATCAAATGTTAAAACGATTTTGTTGATATGATTAGTTCAGACTCTTTATTTGAGGCGTTTTGTTTCTATCGCTCTGTGTTTTTATACACACTCTGTTTTTCTTAAGGCGCTATGTATTTATGTTCAGACGTTCTGTTTTTATGGAAAACAGAGCGACAAAAAGAGCTATGATCCAAACAGTGCGTCAGTTAAAAGATATACTGACGTTCTGTTTCATTTATAATGACGCTTTATTTTTTTTATCATGCGTTGTACTTTGATTTTGATTTTATTTATGCGCTCTGTTTTATATTCCAACGAAATTTCAGGTTACGACTACGGTGTCGGATTCCGACAAGAATCTGACGACGGTGGGCGGATTCCAATGAGATTCCAGGGATGGGTGGCGTATTCTGGCCAAAGATTTGGACGATGGTTATGTGATGATAGGAGTTAGGGTGAAGACGAGAATAAGATTACAGATTTAAATGAGATAGATGAATTATATATTTTTGAAATATAAATTTCTTATGTATATTTTAGATTTTTTTTAAATTTTTATATGTTTAGTTAATTCATCATAAATTTAAAAATAAAATATTTCTCAAAATATAATATCCAAAATAATACACTTCACATTAAATAAATAAAAATATAATATATATATATATATATTTAGGACATAAGTTATCCAACCTCATCATGTTCTTATAATTTTTCATCCGACAGTATTCTAGTTTTTTTTAAAATCTGAAAATTATTCGACCCGCAAACATAGGTAACGCGTCGATTTTCGAGCAGCGAGAGAGCTTAGGCCCATACTTCAACGTCGAAAACCTATTCAAATCCACCTTTGACGTGGACACTGTTGAGTGCGTGTCAAATTCTATCCTCTCCTCTCTCTCATCAGGGCCATCCCCCCACCTCCTGCTCTATCGTGTCTAAATTAAACAAATAATTATTTTATCATTTTTTGTTTGGATTTTTAGTTTTTAAAGAGAGGAATCTGTTGGTCTATGCACATCGCCATTGATATAAAGCACACCAAGCTCTCATCCAATTCTTCACCTCTCCTTTCATCCTCTTTGCTGTCTAGATTTTCTCCCTGTCCCTTCCTAGAATTCTTCAGGTATCGAATTCCATTTCTCACGCTTTGCATTTTCCTTGTTTTTAAATTGATTTATCGATTTGAATCTGATTGGGGATGTTGTTGATTAATCGAAGCTAAGGTTTGTTTTTTTTTTTTATTAGATCTGATTTGTGGATTTGTGGATTGGGGATGTCGATTTGTTTGATTTAGTGGGTGTTGATTGTTAGAATACGTATGAGTTGTTTTGGCTGAAGGAAAAATTGGCTTAGTGTCACTACATGGGCAGCTTATAACAATGTTTTCGGATGGATATGTGCGTGTTAGTTTGTTTCTGATATACAGTCTGCACTTTTTCTTTTGTTTTTTTTTAAACTCCCTTCTTACCGTGAAAATGGCAGCGAATTGACTCGTTCACACATGTTGGGATTAACTCTGATCGTCTCCAGGGGCAAGGGTAGTTCGTGCCACGTGTGATTTTTGCAGTTTGATGTTTTTTTTTGAAAATTTTTGTAAAACATGAAGTTTTTTTTTATTTTTAATTCTGTCTACTGATAAAATAAAGGTAGTCGAAATGGATACGGAATAATGTAAAAGGAGAATTCGTTGAAATTCTCATGAACGAAGGGAGTATTTGCTATTGTTTCCAGACGCGGTCTTATAGATTCGTTGTGAGGACATTATGAAACATCTTTTTTAAAGACTATGTGCATCTCGTCCTTAGATCCGGGCGGAGGACATTGTCAGGTGGGGAGTTTGGTTGGGGTGTCACATCTGTTAAAAGATAACGCAGGTGTCCTAAGATGAGCTGAACGAGAACAGAAATCTCATGTGGTCATATTGTATGTGATGGGATACTTGTGTGGTTTTGTTTGTTGTACTAATTCATAACCATCAGTTTAGTTTTCTGGATGAAGATATTAACTCAGTTTATACACGTGCTATCATGATGAGTTTTCTCAAAGTTAATTTTTTTTATTTTTCTTTTGTTCATCAATTATTATGTCAAATTGGAAGAAGTTGGGAATGATCTGTTATGCGTTTTTCCTTCAAAAGGAACGTCACTTGATGTGATTCCGTGTTTGTTATGGGCATGTTTGGTATGATACGTAAAGGAAACATTGATTGTTACGTGTTCTTAGCAAGGAACCGAAGATAATATATTAATCTGCTTTCAGTTTCTGTTTCTACATACTGTTTTCAATACTTAATGCAACGAAATCAAATGGCTGATTCTCTGAATAAGATATTGATTAATGGGATTGTATGCAGATCTGGTTTGGAAAAAATTTCTGAACTGATGCTATTTAAAAAAAAAAATGGTGGAGAGTTCAGCTTGGTAGGTGGTTTGGTGAAGCTCATCAGCTGATTATCTTCGTCTTTTTGAGATAACACATGTTCATGTTATATTATTCTTTTCACATCTAGTCTTAATTCAGAGATTGGATTATACTAGTTTCGTCATGTGCTCGATATCGGCTCCTCTCCTTTCATCTATCAAACTGGGTGTCATATATTGAATTTGAATCTACTATGAGCATGCATTTGTGTTTGCTCAGATAATTTCACGATAGGTATCGGGTCTGGAAACCCGAGATTGTTTGATTTGGCATGTATTTATTGGAAATACTATAGGAAATCAATGATTCTGCTTCGTGAGGATCTCGGTGGGATAGGTCTATGCTGGCATTGGTTGGGTACATTTGCATCTCCAAAACATATGAGGTCTAAATTCCTGGTGATCAATAGATAACATGGAACAAAAGCTTGTGGTTCTGTTTTAGCAGTCGAGTACATTCGTTGTAGCACCTTGTTATTCAGCTATTTCTTGCTTTCTCGAAGGGTTTATTGTTGCCTGTGGAGTATCGATAGAATTTGGGTGCACTGTTATTCGATGATTATCATGCGGAACAATCATATTTCTTCCTCCTTCAATAATGTGTAGGCATATTTTTTTCCCAAAATGGAAGTGACTGGGGGATAAAACATTGTGTCGTTCTATGGCCTTGATTGGTATGTACATATATCTTCCCAAATATTCATGTGAAGTCACTGACTTTTATTCATTCGACGATGCTGATTATGAGTCTCTTACTTGATTCATGTAGGTGTCCTGGCAATGTTTGCAGGAAGAAATATCTCACATAAGAGGGGAACCGACCATAGTTTTCAGTGCAAGACTAGAAAGGATTCAAAGAGTTCAACTTGTGGCATGGCCAATAAGTCGAGTCCCACGAAGTATAGTAAATCATCATCTTGTTCAGTTCCAGCGATAAGTGCGACCACACCATTCATTCCTCGGTCATATATGATTCCCATTGACGGGTATCACGAATTTCTCTAACCAATCATCCGTTAGCCGATACATCAGAATCCATATTTGGTTTGAGCAAACTGTATGCGTTGCTCGATCCCTGTTGCTCCAACGGTAGAGATGCCGGGATTTGTAAGCGAGAAGAAGAGATTGGCACAATCAAACATGTGCATCTCACTTACAATCCCACAAGACCTGGGAACTCGGTCAAAGGGCATCCCACTAGGATTATCTCAAGTCTGGACTGATCCTTATTCTTCAATTTTTCCGGGACTTCCTGATGATGTGGCGAAGTTGTGCCTTGCACTCGTCCCTCGGACTAGCTTTACTGCCATGGGTGCAGTGTGCAAGCGGTGGAGGTCGTATATTAAGAGCAAAGAGTTCATTACCGTCAGAAAGCTAGCTGGAATGTTAGAAGAATGGCTGTATGTCTTGACTGTAGATGAGGACGGGAAAGATGGCCATTGGGAAGTGTTGGATTGTTATGGAAACAGACACCAGATTCTTCCTTTGATGCCCGGCCCGGCAAAAGCTGCTTTTGGAGTAGTCGTCCTCAATGGGAAGCTTCTTGTAATGGCGGGCTTTGCAATATCAGAGGGAAATGCCGCTGCCACTGCTGAGGTTTACCAGTATGATTCCTGTCTCAACTGGTGAGTTTTTTTGCTTCATAGCTAGAAAAAGGATTTTGGATATTAGCATTGTTTTGTTGCATTGATGGCATGCCGGCTTTTTTGTATTAACTTGCCAAGTTCTATTTGCCGTTCCAAGCGAGAATGTTCATAAGACTTTCTTGATCCATAATCACGTAATGTTTTCAGCTGGGAGAAGTTATCAAGAATGAACGTAGCACGCTATGACTTTGCTTGCACTGAAGTCAATGGATTAGTGTATGCTGTCGGTGGCTACGGACGGGATGGAGAGAATCTCTCTAGCGCTGAGGTTTACAACCCCGATACTAACAAGTGGAGTATGATTGAGTCTCTACGGCGCCCAAGGTGGGGCGGATTTGCCTGTGGATTCCAGGGAAACCTCTATGTCATGGGAGGGAGATCGAGCTTCACCATAGGTAACTTGAAGTTGGTTGATGTGTACAATCCAGAAAAGCATGCTTGGCATGAGATGAAGAATGGTTGTGTGATGGTCACAGCCCATGCTGTGCTGGGAAAGAAGCTGTTCTGTATGGACTGGAAGAACCAGAGGAAGCTGTCCGTCTACAACTCGGATGAGAATTCCTGGAAAATGGTGCCGATCCCGTTGACTGGGAGCTCGAGCATTGGGTTTCGGTTCGGGATACTCGACGGGAAGCTTTTGCTATTCTCTCTGAAGGAGGAGCCGGGGTATCAGACGCTGCTTTATGATCCAAATGCGAAGGCAGGGTCTGAGTGGAGGACTTCAGACGTTAAGCCATCGGGTTGTTGCCTCTGCAGCGTGACCATCAAAGCTTGAAGGTGGGCATTGTCGGTTTGATTCAATGTCGTAGGATATGATGTCTTGTTATATTCTCGTTGGGTCGTGTTCTGTATGATCTGGTTCACAAGGAATGAATCAAAACTCTTGCTCACTATGTCCTGTTAGTTCAGAACTATATTCATCGTGCGTGTCTCGGAACTATTGTCCAAGCGCGTGTCGGTCCTGTTTTTATGTGATGTGGTGTTTGTTCCGGCTAGTTATCACTCGGTTCGACGAAGTGGAGTACTAGTTTTGTAGGACATCATAAGTTTTTCTATTCCAGGGATACCATTTGAGGCTCTCATAGTATGATAGTAGCATCAGCAGAACTTCATTCTTCGTTTGATATTTCTACTCCCCGTTTCCGGCTTGCTCTAGCAATATTGGACAGAAAGATTGGTCTAGAGGTAAGCAAAATTTGTCCCAATCATGTGATCATGGGTTCTTAATCGCCTATGCACTTTCATCCCATGCTATCGGAGACTAACCAGTTGTCTAGGTTGTTGCCGATATTATTTATGCACTCTAATATGGGAAATGACACGATCATTTATCAATGTTGATTATCAGACAAGCTCTCTGAATCCAATTGATTAATATATTTTAATATATTATAAGAAGATAGTTTTTTTTTATATTTAATTAAAAAATTATTTATTATTAAATTAATCCATTCGTACAAATTACAGTTTTCCCAATTGCACGACATGAACTCGCTCCAATCCTAAGCAGACCTCGCCACTCAACACAGAACCCCTCCTCTTCACCGCCGGAGACGATGTTCGGCGCGGCCTCCTCCTCCGCTTCCCCCTCTCTCTTCGGCACTCCGTCGACGCCGACATTCGGCTCCACCTCCCTCTTCGGCACGCCGGCGTCGTCGACTCCCGCATTCGGCGCAACGCCGTCGCCGTCGCCGTTCGCCACTCCGTCGTTCGGATTCGGATCCTTCAACACGACTCCGTTTTCGCAACAACAACAACAACCGCAACAGCAAAAGCAGCAGACGCCGTCGTTTCTGCCTAGTGGTGGAGGCGGCGGAGGATTTGGATTCGGATTCGGGACGCCGCAGCCGCAGCCGCAGCAGCAACAGCAGCAGTTTACGACGACGACGACGCCGTTTAATGTTCAGGTGACGACTCAGATGGCTCCTGTGGCGCCGTTGCCGTTGTCTCTTGCGGAGAGGGATATTCAGGTAGGGGTTTAGGGATCGGAAACCTTAATTTGGAGGTGCGTTGGTTGGTTTGGTTACTGTGTTTTGTGTGTTGTGGCAGGCGATTGTTGATGCGTACAAGGATGAAGCTGGAAACCCTAAGTATGCGTTTAAGGTGAGTTTTGGAATGTCGTTGTGGATGTTTGTGGTGAATTGGTGTGAGCGAATCATGATGTTCTGTGTTAATCTAGGTTGTTTTTGAACTACATTGTGCATTTTGAATGGAACGATATGCATGTGGAGTAATGACTTGCGGTAGTTTGGAGAGTTCTTTGCTTTCTCGATGGAGTTGTAAGTTAGGGATGGAAGTATGCCACGATTACACTTGTTTGGGATTTCAAAATCGTTCTCTATTCGAGAATTGAACTTGAGTGTTCTGAAGATGGAGTTGGCATTTAAATTCGGACCATAACTTGTCAGTTTACTGTTTGTGCTTTTTTGGAGAAACATGATCACTTCTCAGTATGTTTAGTTGAATTGTGCAATTGAATTGAAATGTGATAACTATAGCTTGCGAGAGTGTAATGACCTCTTCGCTTTGGAGATGAATTTGTAGATTAGAATAACGATCTGATTTCACCTATTGATATTTATTTGTATGCTATGATTTCAAAGTCGAATTGCAAAAGAGAAAGTAAATCTTTTGTTTAGGGTGTTGGAGAAAAACTCACCAGTCTCTGATGTTTTGCAGTATTTGTTGTTCAGTGTGACTGAGCCGCAGCTTAAGGGCAAGCCTGTCGGTGTATCAGATGTGAGTTATTCCAATTTCAACCTGCAGATATGCGGTTTCTTGTGAAACCTGTGTTGGTTTCATACGATCCTCGAGTTTATCACGTGCAGTTGTTAAGTTTAGGATTAGTTTGTGTTTTGACAGATAATGTGGGCAGAGGCGATGGGGAAGCTTGAAGGGATGGACAGTCTGAATCGTGAGCGATTGTGGCCTCAGCTTGTACAGGGTTTCAAGGATCTGTCGCAACGTTTAAAGGTGCCTTTTCTCTTACAGTATCTCTTTGCATAGAAATTATCTTGGTACTCCTCAAATATGCAGGTTGCTTTTGGAAGTTCAAATGCTAAGTCAAGAATTAGCCATTAAGACTCTTGAATATTAGTAAGATAAAGATGTGCCACAGAAATGAAAACATTTTGCTCAACTAATATCTTGTCTACACCGTAAGCATTTCAGAATATGTTATCATTTAGCTCACTCTGTATCATTCATCTTCATCAAACGATTTGTTCAGTTCTCTGTAGCACATGTCAGAAATTTGACCATGTAGAGATAGAATTGGGCTGATACACGTTTAATCATTTTTTTTAAACAAAAGGGTTTTTGTAATAAACTTCTATTCATCTTTTTTCTTTGAAAGGCTGGAGCCAACAGTGAACTGCATAATTCCCTTTATTATTACATGAAGGGTAAGGATTTGTTTGAAGGGCCATCCTAAGAACACACGACATGTTGAAGGATTTGAGAAGAAAATAGTGGCAAGAATAATTCTTTCAACTTTTACTATGTCTTACCCTGATTGAGTTACTGTTTCTCTGGGCCTGGCAGTGGAGATTTAAGCATTGCCTGGACTGAGTTCTGGAAAGGGTGGCTCTTCCTGGTTTTACATTAAGTTGAGCTTGATTTGCTTGGAAGTTGTGCATTGGGGTGTTTTGCACAAGGAGAAAACACCTAGAGTGATGTATTATACATTTTGGTCAGACTAGGGAAATTGTTGTACATCATATTTCCTTTTCTTTCAGCACAAAAGTCGACAACAGGATAATACTTAGCTAAAACATTCTGCTATTTGTTCAATGATTTTACAGCTGCAAGATGAAGTACTGGCTTCTGATGCAGAGAGATTGAGGATGACTCAAAGCAACGTGAAGATGGTATTCTCACTCAACTCCCCTCCATCTTCTTTCTCATGTGCATCTTGTCCTCACCGGTGCATGTCATGGACCTTTTTCTGCAGCTTCAGAGGCATCTACAGGCTGACACTCTTCCTCGAATCGAAAGATTGAGACAAAAGGAGCATGGTCTTCAGAGGCTTCTGCTAAGAGTGAGAATTTTTTCTTATGGTTTATTCCTTACCATCAATATGTTTGTGTCCTTGTGTTGGATGTTTTCCAAGGGTGGCTTATTTCTTGTGTGTTTTTGGATCATGCTATTGCCTTATCTATACTATATACTAAGCAAATCGAGGTAGTTTTGTTTTCAATGGAGATTTTTCAATATTGATCGTTAAATTTTTTATCCGAGGAAAATAAATATAATTAATAGTCGAATTAAAAGAAAAAAATTGATTCAATGAAATTTAATGGTTAGTCAATATATTTTAGTTGAATTTTAAGAGGTAACGATGTGACTCAAATATCTATCAAATCTATAAATAATATTAAAAATTAATTTCAACAATTAATGAAAATAAATAAAGAGGTAATAATATTTTATTTTTAAAATCTTCTATAAAAAATTATTCATATCTAATATTACTGTATTATTCCTGTAACAGCTAAAAAGCTTACTCCTGTGCATTACGGGTAGACTAGTATAATCTAAATACATTAACAACTCTTCCAATATTCACCAATCTAAAAGAATAACAGAAAACAACCAAATTTCGTGTACTCATCTCCACATATAAACATCTCCACTCCACACCATAATCCTCTGTTCAGGCTACAATGTTTCGATCAATCATCAGCAGTGCTCTCAGGGCAACGTCGTCCTTGACAGCCACCCTCCGTCACCCACCACCGGCAATTGCATACATCAAAGAGAGCGTCACATGTATCAAAAATTACGTCACATATTTCAACTAAAACCTCACAATATCAATATCATCCGGCGCCTAGCAACTTGAAGCAGTCTGTAGGAAGATTCGATTCTGAATCAGTAGCGGCTTTCGGTTTATCTTGGGGTGCAATCTTGCTACTGCTCATGAAGGTTAAGGAAAAAGATGAAAAGGAGTGGAAGGAGAAAGTCGAGAAGGAAAACAAGTCAAAAGAGAAGCTTAACAAAGAAAAAACTGAGACAAGTGCTGAATCTGAAAAGGGAGGAATCTAAGCAGGATCATGAAGACGGTACGGAAAAGGATACATTTTATAAAAAATTCATCCTTGGTTCTGTTTTAGTGGCTTACATTGTTTCATTTATTCTTAATCTTGATGAGTTGATTCTATAGTTTGAAGATTAGGAACTGACGAACTATGTTTGGTAGGGTGGTCTTGTTGTTTCAACTTTTCATCTTCCTGTACTCATTAGTACTATGTTATTTTCATGGTTGTTTTCGTGGCATTGGCAAAATGTTATTGGAAAACGATATCTCTGTTGTTTTCTTGGGTTGGTGTTTTGTTGTTGTTTTCGTGGCATATGCAATATTGCAGGCCTATAATATGTTTGAATTGGCATGTAAGTTTACAACTCGATCCGGCGCCCCTATTCAATTGGTTCGATCTTACATTACGTACACTTTCTATACAAGTGTATTTGAACTGAAAGAACAAAATTGGGGGAGAAAAAAAAATCAAACATCCATTAGCTTCTTCTTTTTCTTTTTTTGATTAACCATTAGCTTCTTCTTCTTATCCAAGTCACTTGAAAAAGAAAACAAAATCTATATATAGACATCACCGCGTCGCATTCATGATTCATCTAATCTGTGTTAAGCACAATCCAACTAGTTTCTTCTCTTCTTTCTCTACTTCAATCGTCCAGCCGTCCAAAATATATGTTTCGTGTCTACTGTCCAACACCGTCCAACTTGTATTTTGTGGCTAAGCACAATTTCCTTGAAATGTTGCTCTATGTACATTAGGTATGATATCTATATAAGGAGAGCATTTCTACCTTGTAAACACAACAACACAAGAAACTTAGTGAAGCTCAAGTAGCTAAAAGTGCAAGGCACTTATCTCTATGGGGGACTATCATGGTAGTTGTTCTAATTTGCTTCCCTTAAATCAGATCATGAGAATAGTGGAAGCGCTAGAGGGCAAAGGTAGCCGATTACCCTTGATGAAGGGAGAAGTTGAGTTGGCAGAGAGGTTGGCAGCAATAACTAGACAGGTTGGTTCTCTTTGGTCGTGGTTCTTTCCCCTAGGTGTCGTATCTCATGCCCTCTGATTTATCTGCAGCTTAAAGGATCTGGAGAACTTTCTAGGAGAGTTCAGAATCTGTTGGCAGTATCACGTGTTCAGGCAGATGCTAATGGGGGTAGCATCTCTTTATATCTTTCAAGTTCAAAGATTCACGAGCGTAGTCTCTCTGACATGCATGAGGTATGGGCTCCCTGATCTGTGCAAGGCTTCTGTTGCACTTTGTTGAGACATTGTTGTTCTGATACTTTAATTGGTAGTTTGTTTTAGTTTTTCCCTCGAGACCATTTGATAGTTCATGTTGCTCATTTGCGTTATATTAGAATCGCTGGTTTACTATTCCTCCGGCTAATTTGTTCAACTGCTCGTTGATAATGCTGCCTGCCATGCAACAGGTCTTGCAACAACAGACGGAAGCCATTGCCAGGCTTGGAAATGTATTGAAGCGAGATGTAAGAGACGTGGACATAATAATGGCTTAAGATAGTGAAATGATTGAGAGCGGGAGTTAGTATCGTCAAGCATCATATCCTCCAAAATATTCTATATATCATCCTTGCATCAAGCAAGGATCATCATGTTTCCCCGGCTAATTAGGAAGTGGCAACCAGCATACTTCACTGGGGCTTTGTTGCTCGACGACCTCGTCTCAACCCTTGGATTATGGAAGTGACATCTGGTAGGGGTTTCCTTTATCGAGGCCAATGATGGAGCTTTTTGCTGAAGTTCCGTTCGAGAATAGCAAGAAGTTGTGGTCTTTTTGTGTTGTATGTAGGATGTTCCATTTTCATGCAGTTGCTGAATATGTAGGATCGATTTTCATATTTTTTTGGTCTTATCCAAGTGGTTTCTGCAGTATATGATCGGTTTCAGTGTCTACATAGTGTTGTTGGTTCAACCTGACTTTTTTTTTGCGACATGCATTTAATGGTATGGAAACAGGGATTTGCAAGGGCTTTAACTCCTTATAAAATTTAAATATAACTGTCAATTTTTTAAAATTTAAATTTTGAAAATCATTGAATTTATAAAAAGTTGTGCAGCTCATTCTTCCCCTTGCAACATTAACAAAACACGCTTGAACAAAACAAGACCTACTCCAGTCATGCTCCTGAAAATAAGCTTTTGATTTTAAGAATGACATAAGAAGGTAGCATCAAGGAAACCGTCGACCCGACAGTGCTCTCGTAGAAGTTATAATCTCATACATAGAAACAAAATCCTGTAACAACATCACAATCTACAGCATTACAACTTACAATTCAACATAAAACTCTTTCACATCATTTTTCTAGTCTAACACTACTTGTGTCAAATTCAACTATGGGCTTCTAACTTCTATGGCGACCTCTGAAAGCCGCCATGGTGGAGCTTCAGTAACATAAGCTCCAGTCTAAATAAATTAAGTAACATAAGCTCCAGTCTAACAATCACCTACAGCCAGGCAGGATGTCCAAATTTTTCCATCTGGGGTGTCATCCTCGGCGTTGAAGCAACGAAGGGAGTTCTTCCGTTGATCACAAATGAGAGATGCCCATGCCCCAGCCATCACCATAAGCTTCTGCCATAATAAGGAGCACGAGAGAAGTCCATCCGCTGAAAGGGCGCGTACCTTTACCCCCACCTGCTTTCTGATCATACTGCTCCCACAGATAACCGGTCTTGTGATAGTTGCTCACTACATTTCTGCAAAACATCGAGCAGTATCAAGCCTAACCACTTGGCTCAAACGCGACCCAAATGTATAGCACATGGATCGTATCAAGTACCTAATTAAATTGTGTCTCAAGTCATCGTAGATGGCCTTGGCTCTCGCTTTATATGGTCCGTCAACTGCATTAGTTTCAAATGGAACAACGATAATTATTTACAGTGGAGTAATTTACAGCAGAAATCCTGAGATCATAACGTGCACATTATGCTCATGTGCCAGGTGTAATCTAAAATATGTAGTAGAAGTTCCATATTCCGTTAGAAGAGTTTACCTGAGGAGTAATGATGGAGAGAAGAAAGAATCATGTAATTCATGTTCATCCAAATTGGTCCTCTCCAATAGGGTGGATCATGCTCTGTATTGCGTTTCATGTACATCGTACTGCGACAAACAACTTATTTAGCTTCTTCATGGGCATAAAATTAACTTGTAGCATAAACAGGAAAGAATCCCCATATCATAGCGAATCAGAAGAGAAAATAGCACATTCTCAATAGAAGGAAATAATAACGATATAAAAAAAAGGAACAGAACCTTGTTTTTGCAAGAGACCGGATTCCATATTTCGACCATAAAACGCTACTGTTTGAGATAAGATCGAGCTGTTTTTCTAGAATCCAAGACTCCTGCAAATAAATTGATCAAATATGAACAAACCACATTTTAGAAGATGATATGAGAAAGTATGATTTTTGGAGTACAGTCACGTAGCAGTCAAAGAAAAAGTATCCACTGGAGGTCCATGATGCAACTTACAGGTGGAATGATTTTCCCAATAAATGGAAACAGGCTCACATAGCCAACATGAGGAACTAGGCGTAGTTCTGGCACCTCTAGGACTTCTCGTATGAGCTCCTTTTGAACATTTTGTCCAACTGACTTCGCTTGCCAACTTAATCGAACCTAAACAAAATACAGTCAGAATGTCTAAATCACTCGCTAACACAGCTATACAAATCGCATTCGACTATCCTATTATAAAAGCTTTGCACTTTGTGACCTAGCAAAAGTTTGTATTGGGATGGTGAGGGAACAGACTAACGAGTTACAAAATAGAAGAACACTATTTATCTGGTATCCTCGTTCAGAAAGAGAGATTAACACAGATTCTAGTTCTGATCAACTCAAGAGAAAATATCTTGTATCGCAATCAACAGCTTAGAAATTTGGATAATTAAAACGACAACAGAACAATTTCTGAAATTGATTCTCGATTCGAGAAATCTCTTGAAATTTCAGTCCTTGAAGCAGCCTAGAAGATAGGAGAAATTTATGTGATCCGTTGCTGAAGAAACACAACACTGGCAATACTTGTTCTTTGAAGAATGGCTCCAGGAAATTGACTGCGTCTATTTTCATTCTCAAATATGTTTCCTTTGCTTAAAAAAGATGTCTTCTCTTTCTGTTAAAGATTATTGGGTTGATTTTCATAACCACAGAAAAACATTATAACCATCTGAACAAAAGCAAGAAGCAAGAGACGAATAATTTTTAGGTGTAGAATAAAATCAGATCATGGGATGATAGAATCTATTGTATTGAGTGATAGAATAATTATGCATGATACCTTTTCTGTGTGGTTCCCGAAATCAAAATATGCTCCATAAGTTTCATCAAAGTGCATCTAGGAGCAACAATAGACATCAAGGGTTAGAAGCAGGCAGAGACAAAATAAATATACTCCGCTACTGGGCCCCATTCTGCGATGTATACTCATCCTTACATCAAACTATGCTGTTTTGTTCTACAGCTAAATTTTGTAGTCGTTGGCCACTAATTCACCAAGTACGTGGAAGAGTCTCCCATTTTACTGAAATGTCAACCTAGTAAGCAATTCAATCTCCAGAAACCATTTAGTAGGGAAGACTCAAAAAAGTTCGATTTTGAAAATCGATCCCTCTGTGTTTTTCTTTTCGTTATCGCATGAGTTGATGATTAAAGTGCCTAAGTTGAGAACAGGGAATAACATTTCCAAATGGGCTAGCCAATGAAACTGATAACAAAACAAAAGCTCGAACCTGGTTGAGAACTT
>LIEC01007685.1:45947-99095 GCA_001925005.1 Drosera capensis
TCCCGAAATCAAAATATGCTCCATAAGTTTCATCAAAGTGCATCTAGGAGCAACAATAGAAATCAAGGTGTTAGAAGCAGGCAGAGTCACAAAATAAATATACTCCGCTACTGGGCCCCATTCTGCGATCTATACTCATTACGAACATTTACTTTTCAAATTAATGCACCTCAAACTATCTTGGTCACTAATTCATCACGTAGGTGTAAGAGAATCCCATTTACTGAAATGTTAGAACCTAGTAAGCCATTCAATCTCCAGAAAGCATTCAGTAGAGAAGAGTCAGAAAAGTGAGACATTGAAAAATCAGAAATCGGCCCCTTTGTGTTTTTCTTTTCGTGATGAGTTGATGATTAATGTTCCCAAGTTGAAAATGGGGAATAACATTTCCAAATGGGCTATCCAACGATACTAATAACAAAACAAAAGCTCAAACCTGGTTGAGAACTTCAAAATCTGATAGTAGTTTGGCAGTTGAACCATACTCCTGCATTCCCCCCCCCCCCCCCCCCCCCCCCCCAAATCCAATTAAAAGACTCAATAAGCGAGCAGAAAAGGCCCGTGTCTTCCAAATATTGGACTTTATCATACCTGTCCCAGATTAGGATTCTTTAAAACCTCTGTGATGCTATGCATACAGTCTGCTGCAAGAAGCATCCAGCACCTCAGATCCAAGTGACGCTCATCATCATTAGGGTGTGATGCACGAGGATAATCATCCAACCCAGAAGATAGAGTCTGGAGACGGCCAGAACAAATATTAAAGAAGCAATATTTACTAGAGTACACTGAAAGGAATCTTAATAGAGCATGAAGAATAGTATTTAATGATAGAGAATACCATATCAGTTTTCTCTTCAAACAATCAAGCATTATTCGAACTTTAACATGATACGTTTTGGGTGCATATTCTAGCTAGCTGAAAGTAGATTCACATAAGAAACTCTCCTAGTCATCCTTCATGCACAACTGCACAAGTTATGTATAAAGTCTCGGATAACTAATCGATAAGCACAAAGAAGGTTTGTTCTGCTACAGTGGAACAGTGAAGAATCATCATCATCAAGTAAGCTAGTTTTGCGGTGATCCAAAGAGATAGGGGAATCTAGCCATTTGACAAAAGCGTCTGTCTACTCAGCCGGGAGTAGCTTACTTTGAAATTCTGGAAAGTTTGTGATTCAGCTTTTTTCCAGTTAATTTGTTTTTTTATCCTATGCACTGGAATTTGGGCTCTAACTATGCCCACCATTATTAGATGGATGCTATAAAACAAAACAATGACTAACAAGTGATTTCACCCCTCACCTTTGGATTTAATTCCCGAACTGTTGAGTTGTCTCTACCATGCCAAAAGTAACTGTTAGCAATCTTACCTGCAAAACAGAAACAGAATTAGCAATGGGACCTGGAAGCATCACTACGGAAAACGGGTTGAAGGGTCAATAGGATGAGTTAGCTGAAAGAAGTATTATCCTAAGGAGCTCAAGCCCAGTTGGTGCATTAGCTAGCCAACTTGTCAGCATGCTATATCTTAGATTCAATATTCTCAAGTGTGGAAATCAAGAAAGAAACCGCTTAATCCAAAGATGTACCTGATTGCGAAGTATCGAACCATTTAAACCATGCATCTAGCCGCACGAATGCGCGAGCCAAAAATGAAGAGATCTCATTGTTTTCTGAGACAGTAAACTTGTTCCTCTTCATGCTAGACACCAAGTCTGGAAGAATAATATGCCAAAATACACAGATAAACAACACAACAAAAGTTTGTATCAGATGAAGCCCTGACTAATAGAGCAACAACACAACCGATATACATCAACCTAAGCATTAATTACAGCATAAGAAAGCAAAGGCTTGCTAGCATCAGATAACACCAGTCAAGCATCACGAACTAGACAAATACTTCCTTCAAATTCAGGAAATAGAGTCATGGGAATGAATCCTAGTTCACGAGGAAATGTCTACCATGTAAGACTAGGAATAAACTAGGCGGGTTTCCATTTGTTGGATGCTGGAGAACAAACTCCGCAGGGACTTTACTGTAGAAAAAAATGCACTAAGTCAGTGGGCAGAGAACAAGCAGATTCCAAAGAGCGCCCAAAAATAGATTCTAAAAGAATAACTTCAACACCTTAAGGCTTCACCGCCCAAAATTTGCTCACGCGGTATCCACCCATCAATATTCATAAGATCCAGCCAGTGGGCAATGATATCCATAGAAAGATGGACATCCCAACGCCTATTTGATTAATTATGTACAAAAAATAATTAGTACAAATGGAAACATAATCTGCATTAAACATAATCAATTGTTAGGAACTCATCTGACCAGATCAGCAGCTGATGGAAACCTTCATCCCATAGAAAGCCCCTAGGAAAGTAGGAGCGACTGGGAACTGCTGTGTAAAGTTCTGCAGGCCAGTACAAAAGATAGTCATCACCAATTGACTGCAAGAAAGAAATAAGAACTTATTGACTTTGTTACAGATCTAAAGCGATCATGGCCAAAAGCCAAATATAAACCTCAAATCAACTTATAACGTCTTCCCTTGATGATTTGATCAGACTATAAGAAACAAGGAGTAATTCCAGGATGCTGCTCCTCACTAATAATGACTTCGAGTATACAGCAGTATAAATTTCCATTACATCAAATTATTCAATATATATTTTTACATCTTTCATCATGTAAACCAGGCATACAAAAACCCTACAATGTTACAACAATCATATCTTGGGTTGAGTTGTAATAATCTATAAAGTGACTCCATTCTCCAGTTTACATTTGATGTGGGAGGGAGATTCAGAAAGAGAGCAGCAATCAGAGGTATTCTCTACCCACAAGAACAAATTGCTAAATTTTGAATATATATAGTGTTAGCAAAAGACTTGAACTCAATATATGATGAGTCTTGCTCCATTCCATCTATCAAAAGCATTACATCTCCCTAATCCTTTCATAAGGAACTTACGTGAGGCGTATTTGGCAGAGAGATCTTTGACTGCCCATAGAAATAGCCAATACCACCCAGCAAGTTTCCAAGAGCAGCCTTTCCAACTGCTACAGCCTCAGAACCATGCTGAGAGCATCACAAGGGAGAAAAAAAAATCAGCCATTATGCTCAAAATCTATCAAAAGCCATTAGCTGCAAGTTAAAAGAACAATTTATAGTGTAAGTCCTAATTCTTAATGTTTATCGAGCAAAAAGACGTTTCCAGAACTAGATACCTCTTCCGCCAGATCAAAGCACCTTCTAAATTTATTGTCAAATCCATCTTTCTTCTCAAGTAATTTACCATCAAGGGATTCACCTGACAATTATAAACAATTTAAATGAATCAGTGACAAACAGATGTAGAGGTCCATGTATAGAGGGATGAGTTCCAGAAAAGATTTCACACAAAATTTTCTGAAAATATTTCAATATTTACAGACGCATGTATACACTATGAAATCTTACATTTTGAAAGTTCTGCATTTGTATATACCTATATCGCTGAATCTCCATGTTGATCTATTAAGAATTGCTTGATTTTTCTAAGATCCAAGAAACCCCATAGATCAAGTCCGCCTCCACCCACCCACACACACACAAAACACTGACCTTACAGTCCTAGCAATCGGTAAAAAGTTAAACAATAAGATCACAAAACATTATACACAGCATGAAATCGGAACAATTCAAGCCTACATGAGTATAGTCTACATACCATGGATATTTCTTCAATCCAATAATCTTTGCAGATCATACAGATACACAGGATATTATGCTCAGAAGCAGGATTAAGAAGATCATTTGGTTCAACAAGCAAACAGTCTAGCATACGACAGTAACGACAAAATGTCAACCCCACATTATATCTTATGGAGAATAGACCTGAAAGACTGCCAATACGCTCTTCTACTCTTGGACTCTTCAAATTAGTTCCTGATAAGAAAGCAACATCTGCTTTCAAAGGAAGTTTTCCTGTGATCTGCGTGAAAGGAGGAACAGAAAGGATGTTATTGAAAATATAGAGCTAGAGTTCCATTAAGCAGATCGCATCCTTGAGATGATACCTGGAAGACTAAAACATTTGAGGAAGCTTCATAAGAGTCTGATAGCTGTAGACGACCAAACCTCCTTATCTGGTAAGACATTCACGGAGAATTGAAGAATATGACCAAATTTACAAATGTTTCTGAAAGATGAATGGATCGCTAAATTATGCCGTGGGTATTAACTCAAAAGCAGGCATTGCGGACAAAAATGGTCCAGGATTTGATAGGAGTGCACAAGAAAAGAAATCCTTTGTATCAGCTAACACTATAAGATTGTGTGTCAAGATAAAACAAAAACAAGAGTCAAGTTTCTCTTTCCAGGACTAAACCTCTTCCAAGCCAACAAGAAATATCCATATGACGCAAAGAGAATAGAAGTAATACAGGTCCGTTCTTACTCTGGCTACTCCAATAACAGACTCAAAAGCATTTACATGAAAAAAAAGGATCATAAATAAAGAGAGCGACATTAGCAAATACTCCTATACTTTTTTATATTAATAACTCTATCTAACTCTCTCTAAATAGCTAACACATTGAAACCGTTACAAATAACCACACACCTGATCAGCAAGATCTGCTTGGACGAGCTCAGACAAATTGTGGAAGTGCGGGGTCCTGAAACCACAATAATGAATTTCCAGATCCTCCTGCAAAGGAACAAAAGTTGCCACAGACTAGTTTCAAATTACCTCAGAACTACTTCTGCCAAAGTCCCCTCCCAGAAGCAAATATACAAAAGAATAGAAAGTCATGTTAGTTCTCCAGGATGTTTACTTGGCTATAAACTCATAGAGTTGAAACTAGTCCTCTGCACAGAGGTACACTCCTATAAAAAAATATTAGGGCTGAAATGGACTAATAGGAGCTTGATAACCCTCAAAACTTACAGAGACAAAGCCCATCATCAACGTTTGTTAATCATGTGGGTCACATGATGAACGCTGGATAACAATTCTATCAACATATCATAGTTGCAGCACTTAATCCAGGGCCCAAAGAGATGGTTGCACCAAGGTTGAATGACTTATCATATGAAATGGAGGCTTAGCAAATCAACTTGTGAAAACCCACCCCACACATCCATCCACTCAAAGATAGTCTGGTTGGCACAAATGTCTAAGATCAATGTTCACACTTTTCACAAATGACCAAATGCTTGCTGAATGGCATACCTTCGACTTCAGATGCAACTGCCAATCTACAACATCTGCTCGTGATCCAAATGCGAGTAGAGAACTTCCATGGAGGGCCACATCATCTTCACTCAAACTGATGGCGTTCCCAGCCTCATCACCAACATAAAAGAAAAGATGTCCATGACTAGAAACTTCATCATCTGGAATTGATCTGCAGCCAATCATAACACCGGCCGTGACAACAAAAGGTGAAGTGAGCTTATCAGAAATAACACCAATTGCTGTAAACACATTAATGATTAGTAAAATGCAACAGAAAAACATTGGTATAATACGAGATGAAAACAAATGGAGGGGCATCTTAGGATGTGACAGAGGGAGCACTAATGCACTATGTCAGAAGGATGATCACATCTTGCTCTTTTATGCTGAATCCTTTTAGCTTATCGGTCCATCTGAATTGCTATCAGTTCAAAAAGAATTTATCTGGATTGTTCTCCCTTTCTCTGGTACCCTACTGAGAAATTCTCTTGCAAGTAGTTACCACCACTCTGTTCTTTCTCATTACTCTAAACTACCTAGCATGTAAGTTCAACTGGCGAGGTGATGGTCCAACTAAACCCAGGGTCAATCTAATGTTAAATGAGAGAAATTCTGAAATTACGAGTGCTGACCCAATAAAAGGTAATCCGTCATGGTACAGAATTGCTGTGCTCAGAAGTCCCATAGCAATCAATAAATTGAAATGACAGGCGAGATATGCAAGGAAGAATTGCAGACCAGGATGCTAACCAGACACGATATTTTATGGGTCAGACTAGGGTGTCAAAAATTTTCAAGGCATGGTAATGTTTTATGGCAAGTGTTATGCCAATAAATCGTGCAGGGTGATGAAAGTATCCAGGAAAGTAAGTACCCTGTGCTTTTTGCATTAATTCGGACTGCCCAATCTCCACCATATCCACTGTCTTCTTCCTTTGACTTCAGGAAACTTGTCTCCAAGATCAAGTTCTGATCAATCAACAGCTGTTGTCCATAATCCCAACCGTTGTGATGTGTCCACCCATATGTTTTCAGCTGGTCAGAATCTTGGCAAACATGTCGTAAATGAAATCGCCCATCCTTGACACCAATCCACATTAACCCGAAAAGCAAAGATTGTGGAGTCCTGTTGGGACAAAGGAAAACGAGTATCGACTTGTAACTCGCTTAAATGGTAGTTTAACATGTAAAAATACTACTACAATATTGTTGGCCATCTAATTCACTGATTTGAGATTTTAGTAGAGTTTATTTCTCAACATCATATAGCATGTGGTATGTTGTCACGACTCACGACCTTAGTTTCCTCAACTGTATGCCATAGCTCATGGGATGCTCCATTATAGATAAGACTATAAAACCAAACGCTTCAACCACGTCCATAGCTTATTAAAATTATCACATCAATGCTCCATCTCTAATCCAGCCGAATCACTTATTTCATTCACAACTATATCGCTTCCAATCTAATCTGACACGACAAGCTAATCCATAAACACGACATAAACAAATATGGATAGCTAAGTCCTCACCTGGAACGTATTCCAAGATAAACAAGTGGCCGGTAAGTCCCCCAGTACAAGCTCTCTTTATGCTCTCCTTGAAACTACACGAAACACAAGAATTTAGCCTGGGTTAAACAATGCCACATACCCCCTTCTCAACAACAATTCAGCTTTAATTTCACGACCAAATCCCCATACAAACGCCAAAAACCAACTCTCAATCAAATCAAATTCACAGACACCCATAACATGAAGTCAATGGCAAACAAACATCAAACTCTAGCTGATCTCAAACCAAATCCAACTCAATCCACTCAAATCACGGTACAATCCCAAATTCCACCACCTCATGCTCATCCAGCTAAGCACAAAACCAACACAACTCAAACACCAAACAAATCCTCCAATGCTGAACAAAATTCAACTAACCTGAGGAAGATCGGTGACTTTGGGAGCCGGAAACGGCGTCACAACCCGAGGCCGCTGCTCTCCTTCAATCATCGGTCTCCTCCAATCTCCATAAACAAGAAACAACAACAGAATCGAGATCGAGGAAACGGCGATCATCAACACGGAGATGGAATTGAAGCTGAGTAAACTCTGATTTCGAGATCGATCGTTGCGTGATCGGCGATTCGGATTAGGGTTTGTGGAAGGAGAAATTTGGTCGGAGACTTCATCGGGGAAGGGTTTGGGTTTGGTTCGAGCTGTTCGACGAGTAATCGCCGGCATCGGCGAGAGGAGGAGGAGAGGGTAGGTGGGAGAAGAAGAGTGGGGTTTGGAGCGGTCTTTTGATAGAGGTTTTGATACACCAGTTCAAACTTAAAAATAATGAAGATCAACCATAATAAAGAGGGTTAATTATGAAATGTAATCTTAAATACTACCATTTCATGGACGTTGAAAAAACAAAAAAGGAACATGAAATGAAAAAAAAAGAAGATAGATATCAACAATTAAAGATTAATATTTGAAAAATGTGAAGTTGTTTTTGAATCAGCTAATATCGACTATAACAAGACAAAAATATTATAGTTTCATGCGGTCTATTTTCAAAACAACATGTCTATACATATGAAAAACACACAAAAAAAAATGTAAAAGGAAAATAAGAAAGGAAATTGAGAGATTAAAAAATTAAGCGCGAAGAAAACAAATATGGAGTCTGCAAATTCGAACAATGCACTCATGGAAAAGAAAAACACGAACACTTCCAAATTCAATAGCCCAGATCTCTCTCGATTCGAATGACTTTTCCAAAAATAAAATTTTAAAAAATCGTTTTTTTGCTTATGTTCTTCTTCCACTGAACTTCCACTTATCCAATCGAGATTTGCCATCAGACATGACGATGTAGGGGAATTACGGGCTATTTAATTTTTAGATCAAGGATAACTCCTACTCAATTTTTTTAGAAAGATAGTTCCTCCATAGCATAGGAGACAACTCGAGAAATTACTTTTGCCCATACCCAGCTTCTAATGAACCCCCGAAACGATCCCCATTCTCCAACAGTGGACAAACAGATCTACATTTGGATTTTCCCTAGAAAACAGAACAAGCTTAACAGCTTTACAGCCTGATGTAGAGCTATAATATATCAGGATATCAGCCTCACTGTAGAACAATAGCACCAGATGATAGGACACTGAAGCCTGCAACCAACGCGCCAAGTTCATAGTTCCTTAAAACTTCAGATGCAAAGATGTTGCTTCAGAAAAAAACTGATAGCATTCAGCATCATCAACTCTAAGTCTTGTATATTCAAAAGTTATTACTTACAAGCAAAATTTGTTCCTAACAAATGAATTCATATCAATGGCACAAAAAAATTCTGTTGAGAACCCTACTGCTCGCCGCTCGGAACATCATTCTCTTTTTCTTGGATGCCAAGTATCATAATTGGATCCTCTCCTTTGAGTACAATAACATACGCTTAACAAGAATGTGGTTTCAACGAAAGGCATTCAGGCTACGAACAGTTGATGAAGCACCCTTTGCTAGAAAAATATTATCGAGATGCCCATGATAAAGCACCCTACAGCCACCCACGGACTCAAACGTTCACCTGTATCAACAAGAAGAACAATAAAGCCTCAAATCCGACCACTCGTTGAAAATATCATGACACACAAAAGCAGCTAATTGTGACTTTTAGCTACGCACACCACAAATATACCCACTACAGAACCAGCACCTTACTGCATAAACAAATGATTTTGCAGTCCAATTCATGAATTCAACAGAAGCTTCTAAGAATAATGCTCAAGTGAATTCCGACAAACCACAAATCGGTTTCAATCACCACTCTTTGTAAGCAAAATACAAGTTCAAGAATGAAGAATGACTTGAATGGTGAAAGAGTTTGACACATAAGAGCTAGTACAATTTCACCACTCTAGAGGACGACAAAAGTTATTTGCCAAGATCTCAGAGGGAAAAACCAGACCCAATATTTGATCAACACGAGATAGAACAGAATATGGCAACTAGAAAATACATTTAGCTGGTTATAGAAAGCACATACCAATTCTAGCCGCCTTCCAAACGAAACCTCGAAACCTGCACATAGGAAGAAACAACAAAACACGAAACATCAATCGATATAGATAAATAACGAGATCAATGTATCAAAGCATACAAAGTTACAAATAACGAAGTCAATGATCTAAACTTCTAATATCAACATCTTATATGAAGCCCAATGTGAGACATCTAAAGGTGGCAATCTACGACACACGAAATCGATGACACGAAGGAGATCGATGGTAATCATACCCAGTTCTGAGCTCGAGAATCGCGGGAAACTGCATTTTCACATAAGTGCAGGTGCAGATCCCCAACAGCACGACCGTCAAGAACGAGTGGAAGTTGAACAAAGCAGACTGCATTTCCATCATTATCATCAACAACAACCACTCAATCAAGACTTTAAACCAACGAAGTCTCCCAAAACAAATCAAAATGTAAAAGAAAAAACTCTCGTTACCATGATTTGTTTCCCTGTGCGAGTCGATTAGTTCGAGTTGGTCGCCTTTGCTTTTAAAATTATGAGAAAATTGAGAAAGTCAGAAAGTGATCGATGGTGGGATATCAATGTATAGAAACCCTAATCTGAGTTGGAATTGAGTGAAAAAGGGTGCGGAAACTGAAACTTGGTGGAGATTTTTTACCTATTGGGATTGGAAGGAGATGAACATTGACGGGGATCGAGGCATCGAATCCCCTTTTGACATGAAAAAATAAATTGATAAAAATAAACTGATAAATCGAGTTAGAACCATATAAATGAAAGAGCGAGTTAGTTTTGAATTTTTTGCTCATTTTAAAAATGAACACAATGTCAGATGAATACTCTTCATTTGCTATTGGAAAAATTATAATATTTTTGATTCTAGAACAAATTACAGATTTAAATAAAGATATCAGATGAATATATATGGAATTATATTCAACATATCTCAACTCATATATGATTTAATCGAGAATGATATTATCATAGAAGTTTCTTGTGTAGATTGTTGTAACATGAATTGGATAACCAGTTCATATGATGAAAGGATACAACACAAACAAGATCAACGGATGATAATAACTGACATCAAACAATTAACTCGGATAAAAGGGACATTAAATTAATATCCTAAAATGACGTTGATACAATCAGCATTATTGGTAAGCACCCTTGACCTATATAAATATACAATTTATGTTTGATGTTACAGTTATAATCATAGACTATGAAAAAGTTTTATGAGGATGAAGCACTTGTATGAAGCGCCACCAGTGAGGCATAGACACCATCTTTGATACGTAGGAGACTTTCGTGCTTTCCTTGCTCAACGATGGCACCATTCTTCACCACTGCGATCTTATCAGCGCCTTTGATGGTGGTCAATCGATGAGCCACCACCACTGTCGTCCTGTTCACCATTACTCTGTCCAACGCTTCTTGAACTACTTGCTCAGACTCTGCATCCAGCGCACTGGTGGCTTCGTCCAGCAAAAGTATTTTTGGACTCTTAACAATGGCACGAGCAATGGCAACCCGTTGCTTTTGCCCTCCGGACAGTTGAATTCCTCGCTCACCTACTATTGTATCATAGCCCTGCAGAAATTGGCACACCACAGCGGAACGCGGAAATCAGAATTCAGCGCCCCAGTTCGCATATTAACGATCATGAAGACTTCAGAAACAAATCTCTGAGTTTGTAAATTACCTGTTGCAACCCGCTGATGAACTTGTGAGCATTTGCCAACTCTGCAGCTGCAACAATCTCTGCCTCGGCCGCCTTGCCATCCTTTCCATATGAAATATTAGCTCGTATAGTATCATTGAATAGCACCGGCTCTTGGCTCACTGTACCCATTTGTTGCCTCAACCACTTCAGCTGGAACTTTTTTATCACGATACCATCCAGTGTAATACAACCGGAATCGGGATCATAGAATCTTTGCAACAGAGAGATCACAGTAGACTTTCCACTCCCACTCTCTCCAACCAGAGCAACCGTCTGCAAGAAGACAGCAAATCCAAACAAACTTCTCATGAATCCTGGAACATGCATGCTTATTACGTCCTCAGTTTTTGCATGAACAAAATGAAGAGTAAGATTCCGAAAGAGTTCATTACCGTCCCTTCATGAATAACCAAGGAGAGGTCATGGAAGATCTTAACATCCGGCCTGGTTGGATACGTGAAGCTCACGTGATGAAGCTCAATTTCTCCCTTCAGATTATCTAATGTCTTTCCTGATTCATCACTCGGGTCTATCTTAGACTTGCGGTCCATGATGGCGAACACAGAAGCTGCTGCATTCTTGGCTTTTCCCAGATCTGGAGTTAGCGAGCTTGAATGGGAGATCGTAGTCGCTGTCAAAGTCAAAGCAAGGAAAACCTGCGACAATCGTTGCAAAGAGCATGTGATACACTGATACCGTACAATACACCATGCATTTGCAATAGTGCCTTAAACTGCTACTATGCTTCTAAAGGAAACCTTTCTACTTATAGGACTGACACGTATAGAGAAGGATACTAACCCGAAAAACTCTTGCAAAAGTAGTTTTTCCATGGTCGACGAGCTCCGCCCCAGCATAGAAGCAAGCAGCATACGCCAGGAATACCATGGCAGAGGAAACCCCGAAACCTGCCCCACTTATCAAGCCTTGCTTTATACCAGCATTTATCGGGCCCTTGCATTTTTCTTCATACATGTGGATCACCTTGTCCTCAGCACAGAAAGAAGCCACTGTTCTAATACTCGAAACAGCGTCATTAGCAACTTGGCTAGCTTCTTCGAACTTTTTCTGAAAGAAAGAAAAATATATCAATCGAAATAATCTGTATTCAGTTCAAAGAGAGACCACAGGTGATGAAGTATCAGAGCAAACCTTTGCATCTGCACTGAATCCCTTCATGAACTTCATTTGGACGTGGGTATTGAGCCACACAAGCGGCAGCAAAGCAAGTACAATAAACGCCAATTCCCAGCAAGCCAAGAAGGCGATTAATAATCCAGCAAGTGCAGATGCAACATTTCTCACAAGCAAACCCAGGGCATCCCCTACCAGAGCTCTTACATTTGCCGCATCAGCAGAAAGCCTTGCCCCAATTATCCCACTCGAGTGATCGGGCTCATCAAACCAGCCAACTTCCATGCGCACCACCCTCTCAAAGCACATTGATCTGATCCTCTGGATTAATCTACCTCCCGCTACTGAGAACAAATATGCTTGAGTTGGTTGTGCCAGTAAGGATACAGAACCAAGAGCTGCAAACATCACAGCCCAAAACTTTGAAGCCTTTGTTAGTTTATCTGGCTCATAGAACATTTTGATCACTCCAGATAACAATATGGCGAAAACCGGCATTATAAGTCCATTGAATATGGCAAAGATTGACCCAAGGAGCAGCACAGGGATTTCAGGCTTGTTGAAAGAGGCAAGATGCCATATGGATACTTTAGGAAGTTCTGAAGGCGGTACAGAAGTACCGCCAGGTCCTGGGACCGCACCACCGTTTGTATAATCTCCGCCTTTTCCAACACTGGGAGAGAAAGATCCCACGTCAGTCCTACTCATCCTTGGGGAGACATGGCTAGGTGACCACAAGGATGAAGTTCTTTGATTGGAAGGCCTCATTGCTTCGTCAGTGTCAACAGATTGTTGTTCAGACTCGCTTGTCATCTCTTGCAGTCGTATGAGCTGAGAGTATGCGCCTTCACGATTCTCAGTCAGCTCAGAGTGAGTACCTGATTGTATTGCGAATGTCAGAAACTTCAAACAATCTCACTCACACTTAGTTTTGCTACCACAAGGAAGATATATAGCCTCTATATTACCTTTTTCAACCACTTTTCCACGATAAATAACAGCTATCATATCGGCATCACGCACTGTGCTTAACCGATGAGCCACTACAACCGTAGTTCGGTTAACCATCACCCTGTCTAATGCCTGCTGAACTATCCTTTCTGACTCAGCATCAAGAGCACTTGTAGCTTCATCTAGAAGTAATATTCGTGGGTCTTTCAATATTGCTCTAGCGATAGCGATTCTCTGCTTTTGCCCTCCTGATAGCTGTGTTCCATGCTCGCCTACCAAGGTGTCTAACCCCTGCATGTATAAACCTTAAAATGTTACGATATCAACCATGCTAAATTAAATCAAGGTTTGATAATAGCATATGAAATTTGCTAACCTGTGGAAGCTTTTTAATAAACTTAGCAGCATTTGCAAGCTCTGTTGCTACTTTTATCTGTTCCAGGGTCGCATCATCCTTCCCATATGCAATGTTCTCTCTAATTGTGGTAGCGAACAGAACAGGTTCTTGGCTCACAAGGCCAATCTTCTGCCTTATCCACTTGAGCTGAAATTCTCGAAGATCAATCCCATCAATGAGAACCTCACCGGCAAGTGGATCATAGAACCTCTCAATGAGACTTATCACCGTGGACTTCCCACTCCCGCTTTCCCCGACCAACGCAACAGTCTTTCCTCTAGGGATTGAGAGAGAAAATCTACTAAAGATCTGTTCATCTGGTCTAGTAGGATAAGTAAAGCAAACATCTCGTAATTCTATGTCTCCACGAATGTCATCCAATTTTTTGCCATTTGGATCATCAACTATCTTGGGCTCTCTATTGACTGTCTGGAATATCTTGTATGCTGCAGCTTGACCTGCAGCAATTGCGCTCATGCACGGAGTCGCCTGCCCAATTGACCTAGCAAAAATGAGGAAACAGATATAGGACTTAGGTAGTAGAACCACAGAAGTGTACTTAATCAGCAATCTTTAAATTCAATACAACTTGATCAAATGGGACAAGATTATTCTAAACAAGTGCAAGGCGAATTATCCATCACGTAAAATTTCAAAAGAAGAATCGAAAAAGAAATGGAAGAGCGGCTCACATTGCACCAGTCAAAATGGCAAAAATCACATTGATGACGGTACCCCCGTCATAACCTTTGTGCAGGATCATTTTTGCACCAAACCATACAGCTAAAGCATAACAACCATACGAGAAGAACTGCAAGGTACCAACACCCATGCCAGCTGCAAAACCTTCAAAGACACTCGATCTATAAGCATTTTCAACAGCCTTGTTGTATTTTGCAATTGCAAGCTTCTCCCCAGTGAAAGACGCAACCTAAATGGAGATCGCACTATATTAAAGAATCATAAAGCATAAAACAAACCATGGCGAGGACAATCGAAAATGTCAATATTAATCAAGTGTTTGGAGGCAAAGAGTTAACTGTTCTTATTGCGCCAATTGTCTGCTCTACGACAACTGCTGCTTGGGCATAGGAACTTTGTCCTCTTGTCGCCATCTTGGATATGGTGAATGACAAAGCAGCTCCAGAAGCAGCAACGAGTGGGATACACGAAAGCAAGACGAGTGTAAGCAGCCAGCCTTTAACAAACGCTACAATGAAGCCTCCGATGATTGTTGCTATCAGCTGAATGAACTTCCCAACCTGGAAGGCAAGACAGAGCCATGAGAAGTATACAGATGGGGCAAATAGTATGACAGAGTCCCTAATCTCGCTTCCTCAAAAACCGAATAATGCATGGTCAGTTGAAAGGAACCAATTGTCATTGCTTTGGTTTTTGACACGTGTGCGTCTTTGATACATACTAGATAAAAGTAGTACCTTCTCGCTCATGGCATCTTGAATAAGGATGGTATCTCCAGACATTCTTCCGACAACTTCTCCTGTGTTCGTTCCTTTGTCAAAAAATCCAATGTCCTGCCTCAGGATTGCTTTCAAATACAAGTTTCTTATTCTTGCCGCCTGTCTTTCTCCTGTGATCATCCAGCAAGTCACCTCTGACAAGAAGCCAAGAAGGTGAACATGAATCAATTTCATTAGCCAACATTCCAAGCAGCTATTTTGATCCAGATCTTCGGAAGGATCACTTTAAAACACTTACGAAGAAATGACGCAGCAGCAACCCCTATAGCCAAATATACGTATTCCAAAGAGACCTACTCAAGTAGCCAACAAATAGCACTCATCAACAGCAATCTAGAAACGAGATTAAAATGACAGATTTTCATGCATCCAATGCTTCTAAGAAGCAACTAAGTTCTGTGAGAATGTGCATAAGAGCTTTTAAATTTTTGTAAATTACGGTATTACCTTTGAAACCAAATCAGCAATGTTGTAGTTGCCTTGGTTTTTCCCGAAAGCATTGATCATGTTACCAAAAATTAAGGTCATGAGGGGCATACAACCACCATTTGCAGCCGCACCAAGTGACCCAATTATCATCAGGACTATATCAGTCAAATCAGCATATACAAACAGCTTGTAGAACGGAATGCTGCCGGCGCTCTTCGCGCCCTTGGCACCCTTGTCATGCTTATCTTTTCCGGAGCTTCCCTCCACTTCCAAGGACACTGTTCTCTTGGGGTCATTGACCCCATTTTCAGTACCCATGTCACCAACTTAGAACCTTCTTTCAAGCTCTCACTCGCTAATCCCTGCAGTCCGATAACCATAAAGTCAGAACGCAAAAGGCAATCATCCTCAGCCGGATTCTTATTTGTAAGTTTTTAAATGCAATTCCTGGTGAACTGGCATAACAACCGATTATGATCTAGCAAATACAGATGAAGAACAAAAACCAACAAGAGAAACATATAGGTCTACACATCTCAATCATCGCGTTTTCTAGGTTTCACCAAGCATATACGGGGCAACGTCACAACCTTTTAGTGTTGCGAGTAGTTACCACAATTCCGTTAATCCATTTGATCAACATAAACAACATGTCTACATCTGTTCTCAGGCAAAAGAAAATGCCGAGTTTCTGGCGCAATCTTACCCCAGTTGTAATACAGTGCTACTGTTTTCGGACGTCCGAGGAAGTGTCAAATTACTTATCATGAATTTTAAGAAAAGAATTGTTTATAACTTAAACAATCCTACTTCTTCTTGATATATCAAATCTCATTTCTAATGAAAAATCTTTGAAGTTTGTCTAAAATGCTAGACTCCTCCTAGCATTATCAGAGAACATCCTTGATAACCATGTCCTCGAACATGATTCAGCAAACCCTAACAAACAAGCACGTTCCATTCGTTCTCCGTCTCAGTGAAATCAACCCATCAAACCCTAGATATGCGACGAAGACTGGTTGACGATGAAAATGGACTACCGATTCGGAGAATCGAATGGAGACCGGCGGCGACGGGGTTGCATTATGAGGAAACGTGAACGGTTCTGCTTTCCCCCTCTTCTTGCTCCGGCGATTTTGGCCGGATAAGTCGACGGAGGTGGCCATGGTGATGATTACTCCCAAACCATTTGGTTAAACAGCGGCCAACGACGACGACGAGCACAATAATAATAATAATGTAAACAAAATCAAATTCAAATTAATTATTATATTTTATATTTATTTATTGTTTTTAATTTAAAAAAATATAAAATTTTGTGTATTGTTTTTGTTCATATTCTCTTGTTGTTTTTTTATCTGAAAAAATATCCTTGAAAATTTTATTATATTTTTCTCTCCTAGTATGAATTTATTATTATATATATTTTTAAAAGATATAATATAAAAATATTATATATTGTATAAAAAAATAACGGAAAGCAAAATTTAAAAAAAAGAATTTGATGTATTAAAATGTAAATTTCTCAAGTGGTTATATTTGTTTTGGGTTGTTGAATTTAAAACTAGTCATAAATTAATTTATTTATAATTATATTATTAAATTTAAAAATGATGATTGAGATTAAAGATTTATTTTTATAATATCAATTGAAAAAATAGAATCAATCTTCAAACTCTTAATTTATTTATGGCTAATTATAAATCCATTTTTTCATTTGCTTATTACTCGAATCCACCCATATGCATATGCTTGATCAAAATTTTAACGGAGTCGATTGACACCTTTGAGTCATAGTTATGAAAAACCGAATTGAATCACTCATCCAATCGGTTCAACTAACTCGATTGATTCAATTAGTTGAACGGTATTGGTCTCATCTGGTTGTGACCTCGTTTATGGTGATGACACCAAAGTTTCATTTTTGTTTTTCATGGGTACATCATTCATGGGTACAACTTGTTTACCTATGAATTGCCAGTAGTACTAGATATTAATGCCATGATAGATGCTCATCAGCTCTTTCCCTCTTTTCTTTTTCGAGTAATGTCAATTTCAGATTTGCTTTTTTTCGATTTTCCACCTTAAAATATATGTAGCTCTAAATATATTTTTGTGGTCTATGTAATTTGATGCTCAATATCATGTTTTTAAAGTTAGAGAAAATTCACTATTAAAAAATACATGTTTACTAACTTCACATAATGAGGTGATATCTAAATACTATATTCAAAAAGATGACTATTTTACTAGACAAAGAATGTTGAACCCCTTATTAATACAAAAAATTAATTATCACTGAATCAATCTTTCCTAACATTACACGACATCTGCATGGTCCATGGACCTTTTTTGAGATGGTTTGGGATAATATGTTTTTGTAGTTATGAGGATATGTATGAAAGTTAATGTGAGACGTTGCTCGTGGAACTGTTCTTTTGGAGATGATTCCTAGCTTCTATATAAGCGTGAAGTGGTTTGAATAGCTGATGCTTGCTCACCTATAATGGATGCTCTCTATTCAAATAATATACAGAGAAATATGATACAGAGTAGAAGACGAAGTCGACGAACTCACTCGCCTAGCTAGGAATAATCTACAGAGAAAGTTGACACAGAGTGCGTAGAAGATGAAGTAGACGAACTCACCTTGGAAATGGAGAAGCTTAGCCAAGAAGGCGTCAAAGAACAATGAGAGTCGTTGCACCAGCAACGGCTTAAGTAGTCGAGCTCCGCTGTACACTGAGACAATTGATAGCTTCTGGTGCAACGTGCTCGACGTATATAAATACTGTATAATCTGAGCTTTTGGGGCATACATGCCCAAGGAAGATGGATGAACCATGTATGGCCAAATATTTCGAAGGAGTAACCATCAAGAAATTAAATGAGTAGAGGTTGAATTAGAGCTTAAGGGAAGATAGGGGCAGGTGCTTTAGAAAGACACTTGGCGTCAAGCAAGTAGAGGAGACTAAGGTCCCTGTGCTTCAAGCAAATATTCTTGGCGTCCAAGCACACATACAAATAATTTTTTTAAGAAAATAAAGCGATTATTCAAAGAAGAAACCAAGGAAGAAACCAATCCAAACAGGATCGGAATAAAATTCATATGTAAACTGTATCCAATTGTTAACCCAAAAACTTAAACTGATGGATTATGAGTTGTTTACATATATATTTTATAAAAAATTACCTAAAACTACAGTTTTGAGAAATTAATCCCAAAAACATACATGAAGGATTTCAATTCTCAAAATATAAAATTTCATCCTCACCCACTTTTCAACTCTATCTCTCTCCATCGTCACAAGTCGTTGCCTCTCCCTCGTCGGAAACCACCGATCTCATCTTCCCACGACCATCATCTAGCCCCGCTCCTCCTCCCTCCTTCCTTAATCCCAATCATTAATTTTATTGTCTGTGTATATGTGATGAGATTCAATCGATGGAGAATGAGAATACGATATGATGAGAGGCGATGTACAGGATTGAAGATGATGATGAGGAGAAGAAAGAGATGGAGGAGGTTGATTTCGAATACGAGTACGATGCGTCACAGCGGATTGATTTCACGATAAAGGAGACCGATTTGAAGTCGAACAGGCCGAGAGTTGGTTCCGGTCTATCATGAGAGTTGGTTTGTGATTGATTTGGGATTTGTATTGATTTTGCTGTCTTTTGTGTGTTGGAATGTGAATATCGATTTATTTGTGAGAATTGTGCTAAGATTGACCCTTTATTTTGTGAATTGTGAATATCCATTTTTCTATCATTTTAATTATTTTTACTATAGCGTTGTTTTATTTCATAAGACACTCCGTTTTCTGTATAAATTCAATGTTTTACTGAGGCGCTCTTTGTCAAAAATGAAACAAGGCGTCTGAACAAAACACAAGTACCAGTTGAAAACATAGAGCGCCTGAACAAAAATACAGAACGCATAAATAAAATATAGAGGATCTGAACAAAAACACAGAACGTCTAGACAAAATATAGAGCAATTCAGCAAATACACAGAGCGTCTGAAAAAAAATGAAAATAGAGTGCAAAAACAGAGCGACGGTGGCTGGATTTCGATCAGATTCCGACGACGGTGGCCAGATTTCTGTCGAATTCTGATGACGATGGCCGGATTTCGATCAGATTCTGACGACTTGTTGGGTGATGGTAGGGGTTAGGGTGAAGATGAAAATAGGGTTAAAGATTTAAATGAGAATGATGAATTATATATTTTTGGAATTTAGATTCGTTGTGTATCTTTGTGATATTTTTTTTCATGTTTTTGTATGTGTAGGTAAAAATTCCTATATTCTATTCTTTTTTTTTTTTTTTTAATGGTCAATGTGCGTAAACCTACACACATATCCTCAACATAAAGTTTGCTACTAAGTGTTCTTTTTGTCGTCAAAATGCCTATGAAAGCTCTAATTTAATTGCTAAAATGAATACTAAAAGTTTGTTGGTAACAAAAATTGCCACTATAAATATTTTGGTCGCTATTTTTGAGAGTTCCATGTTAGTTGTCATATTTGCTACTAATATGGTTTTAGACACTAATTTACCTACTAAATTTGATTTTAGTTGTTAAATTGATGAGAAAATTATTGGTGGTAAAAATGTTGACTAAACTTTTGTGATCGCTAATTTTACAATTAAATATGAACAATAGTCGTTAATTTTGCCATTAAATTTTTTTTGGTCGTAAATTCATTTTTTTTAGTGGTTGTGTTATTACCAAGCGTAAAAGCTAACGTTGCACGCATAATTAGTCACTTAGTAACATGGAATGATCGATAGTCGACATTTTGCCAACAGTGTCAACATTGACGATGTAGAGAGAAATAGATCAGTATCCTGTAACATACGTGGACATTTTATTCTCATCTGTTGAGATATCTGCTCATCATGTGTAGAGATCTTTTTGACTAGGGTAACATATCTAGGTATATAAAATATCATAAAGTATTTTTTAGCTCTCGATATTGTTCAATTCTCTCAATACTTTCAAAAGAGCTTTTATCTACCCAAGTCACAACATCCAATTCAAAGAAACTACCGATATCATTTAAAAAAAAAAAAAACCTACCAATATGATTTCGTTAGCAGTAGGAAATTTGTGCACAAATTAATTAAAAAAGAAAGAGACAGAAAGCATGGATAGAGATGAATATCTGTAATGTCATCAACAACTATGTGGTCATCAATTTTACAAACTCAATAACATAGGTTTTTTCTTTTTGAGTTCAAAATGTTATGGCGATGATAGTATGTTGGAGAAGTGTTCCAATCAACAACCAAGTTTAAGGGTTTGACTGAATGGTTCTTTTTTATATTAATAACTTATCTTTTTAGCGTTATAATCTTTTACTTATTGTTTATAATAATCATAACAAATAAAATATAAATTTTTTATGCATAAGTTAAATGATAAAATATTGAAAACTACGTCGCAAAAGCTTAGAATTCACATCAAGTACAACGACAACAAACATAATATATGTTTTTTGATTGTACACATTTATCAATGTAAAATTTATTTTGCATCATGGGTTGATCAAACATTGTAATCATAAATAATTAATAATAATTTAAGTTATATATTTGAATTTGAGACAATATCATAATTAAGATACTCCCTCCGTCCCAATATAATTAAAATTATTTGATTTGTCATGATAATTTATGTGTGTGTTAATTTTTAGAATAAAAATAAAATTATCCTTTGATTTTTGTGAATGAGATGGGTGATAAAAAGAAAAATGATAAGTAGGTTGATGAAAATTTTCAAATAAAATAAATAAAATAATTTAAATAAATAAATATTATAATTGTATTAAAACGAAAAAATATATTAAAAAAATGAATAAAATACGGAGCAGTAAAATCAATGATAATACAAGTTGGAGCTATTGTTTTCTCACGAGAAAAAGAAGAGGAAACATAAACCCCGCTTGGATACTTTGGCCGGAATCCAAGTGGCAGGCTTTCATTCTAGGGTTTCCTCTATCCACCTCCGGCCATCACCACATCTCCGATTCTCCCTTGCCACTCTCACTTTCCCACCATTCCAAAACCCTAATCCATTGCAATCCCCTCTTCTCATGGCAACGACCCTTCCAATCATCAAATTCGAGGACGAAATCCTCGACACGGTGAGCAACAACGCCGTGGTGGTGCTCATCTGCGAGACGGGGTCGGGGAAGAACACGCAGTTGTCGCAGATTCTGTATCGGAGAGGGTATGTGGAGAGAGGGATCATTGGTGTCACGCAGCCTCGCCGCGTCGCCACCGTCTCCGTCGCGAGGTAGCTTGCTTCGACTCCGTCTAACTGTGGAAATTGATTTGGATTGATAATGCGGAGTTTGCTAGTATTAGTTCCTGTAGATTGACAATTCCGTGTTGGGGAATCGTGAAGCTGATTTTAAATCAGCTGGCCCCGCTGCAGCAATCCTCAAATTACGTCTGACTGATAGAGCAAATTGGATTCTGCATTATGGTAGAGTGTTGATGGTTACTGCTGTGATGTTTGGGATGAGTAGAAAATGATTTGATGTGAAGGTGCGGGCTGCGAGAGTGGTACTAATTCGGGGCAAACTCTGGATACTTGGGGGAAGGTAGATCCTCCTTAGGTAGGTCGATGTGCTGGTGCCGGGTTCTCCTCCATCCTATTTACCGAGGTTAACTGGTTATCGTAACGAGTCGAATTGTTGCTTAGTGGCTTTGTGCCTATCTATTCATCCAAACTAGGCTATTTATTCCTAAGTGCAGGTGTTCACAAACTAGAATTGAATCCCCCTTCAGGGGTAGATCTCGGTGGAAAGACAGGGGTGATAAGATTCATCAACTATGACTTAAGAAACGAGAATATTCTGTCCATTCTTATTGATAGGATCAAGGAGGAAATTGCTCTAGGTATTCGTGAAAAATCGAATAATCGAGTGCATGCAATTCAAACTTCTCTTGAAACAATATTTACTATTAGCAAAGAATATTTAAGCCAATCTTCAAAAGGTGGGAGAAAGAAGAAAACTGATTATTAAGCAAGATTCAAGTTGAAAACTTATGTTATTAACCTCTTTTGATAAACCCCTCAAAACTAGGCTAAATCCAGTGGAAATCTCATTTTATTCGATAGATAATAAGTAATAGATAAAGTCAAATAGACAGCAAATAACTGGTGAGCCGTATAAGTTAGAAAACTCTAAGTACGGTTCTGAGGGAAGGAATTTACGTGCCTATAGTTAGAGGATGAGGAGTATGAGGAGTCTAAAGAGCGTTATTTAAAGTTTCAGTCTCACCCGTTGTATTACAAGGGTAATTTTGAAAAGAACGATGTCGGGCTCGTGCAGTTCTAGATACAAGATAGATTTTTCAAAGACCGCGGTTTTGTGCGAAACAACGTATTTTTCTGGTACCCTCCAGACCCAGATCCATTCCTTGGACTAGTGGACTCGGTCTACTATTTCTCTTTCTTTTTTCCTGTAGAAAAACCTGTGGTTGGAGTAATTCAGGTACGGTCGAATCTTTATAGATCTTGTATCTTTCCCCACTGTTTATAAGAGTAAGATCGAAAAATTGATTGTAAAACCTATTTATCTATACTCTTCATTGTAGCACTCCAGTTTTGAGTAAAAGATATAATATACAAGCATGTTAAAAAAAAAGAGAAAAAAAATTGATTTGATTCTTGTATAGTGTGGGATCGTTCTGTGGGTTAGGTCATGCATGAATCGATTGGATTGATGAGGTTGTTTGTGGATTGGATTGCGCCCCTTGCTCTTCGGGAAATAATTTTTAATTTATTCTTGACTGAACAATATCTTTGAATAAAATGCAGAATTGCCTTTGGAGCCTTCTCTGTCAAGGACTTTAATCGAGGCAAACGAGAGTGGATGCCTATCTCAGGCTTTGACTGTTGCTGCAATGTTATCAGCGGAGACATCATTGCTTCCAGCGCGCAGGTTAGTTGCTGACTTGTCTCACACCTTGTGCACAATATTCGTGTAGTTATGTGGGATCTTATGTGTTGCGCCACACTTTTTGCAATTGAAGAAAATTCCTGGGTTTCAGTTTTCCGCCTCTCAGGAATTCGTACTTTTTTTTTCTTGATGATTTTCTATTGTCCTTTTTCTCCTCGATTGGTGCTAAATGATGTTTTACTTCTTAATTTAGCAAGAGTTCTGAGTAGAAAAGGAAGCAACCCTACGAGGAACTTCCTGATGGTTCTGGCTTTGGTGATCACATCCAATTGCTTCAGATCTTTGAAAGTTGGGACAAAAGAGATTACAATATTGAGTGGTGTTAAGAGCGTGGGTTGCAGGTAAATCATCTGCACTAGCCTCGAATTCTGTTAAAGAGTTAATGTCCAGCTTAGAGAAATTAAGGCCTTTAAATATGCTTAGTCACTGTGTAGGGAATTGAGGTGGTCGTGGCGGCAGTGCAATCTTAATGACTCATCAATATTCTTGGGCGGTAATGTGGGTTGGTCTTGCTGACTTTAGGTGCGTGGAATGAAATTTGTGAAGGATGTAAGGAGGCAGCTAGCTCAGATAATGCAGAAATCCGCTAAAGGTGGAATATATTTCATCCGTGCCCTCATACGGCAATAGTTCTCCATTCAGTTGAATAGATCTCCATTCAGTGCCGCCTTCTAGATTGCTGCTTAGCTCCCTCTTTGCAAACAAATAGGGCCAGTGGAAGTGTAAGGAAACCATAAGAGAGGAGAGAAAGCCAGCAAAATTACAAGAATCTGAGAAAGGCTCTATCCGTGGGCTATGCAAATCATCTTGCTGAGCGAAAGCTACGTCACAATGGCTATCGGACTCTCGAATAAATTCTCAACTTGCTCAGGTAGCCATCCGAAGTCAGCATCTGCTTAAGTACTTTAGTCAGTTTTGGATCTTGACATGTATCTGTTAATGTCAGGTGCATCCCTCATGCGTGCTGGAAGCAGACGAAGACGGCATAATTATGTTGTTTACCATGAACTAATTGCTATGTCTCGGGATCATCTTTTCATCCGCAATGTATGTGCTGTAGAGATGTCGTGGGCCTTACCCACGTTAAAGAAGCTGGAGAATCTAAATATGAAGAAGCTCAGGTAATTGTGGTAAATTTGAAGTTAGCGCTCGTTATGCACTTGTTCTCAAGGTTACCAAGTTGTTTTTATTTCCAATTAGTGGAGGGCTGGGTCAATCGAGGAGAACGCGAAGCCTGAAGAGACGCCGAGAAAAGAAGTTGAAGCTTTTATTGCCATGACCGTGACATCAGAATTCAGGCTGCCCGAGACCGTTTTCTTGCTCGGAGAGGAAAGGTGTAGAAGAATCTGGCAATCCTTGTAAAGATACATGACCATGTCCTAAAGTTGATTATGAAATGTTGTACAGTTCACAGTATTTGTTGTAAAAATAGCAGAAATTCATAGTTATGCTAATTCTTCTAATCTAACTCTTTGGGTTACAGTTGATTAAATGAAAAGAAAAATTGATTTAAAAAAAATGTGAATTTATATTTTGCCCATCTTTGGCTTTATGTGCCCTGATGAGACAAAGCTTGGCTTTCCGGGAGCAGAAGGGATCAATCAATCAAACTTTCCCTTCACGCGGTTCCTTGTAAGCGTCTTAAAATCGTGCATAATATATGCACGTATTATTATGGAGACGTAGTTTGATTTATACTGTAAAGTTATTAAACACTTTTTACTATATATTTGTTATATTATAAATATTCTTCTTATATTTAAATTTTGTTAATAAAAACAATTTTATTGAAATATAATTATTAAATTCTACAATTTGTATGAACAAAAAAAATTTCCTTATGTACGACAACCTGAATACACACGGTGCACTTGTCTTTCATTTATCACACATGATATGATGAACTTAGAAATGTATCCTGTAACATCAAAATTTGCTGATTCATCATTTACAAGTTACTGTTTTTGAATTGTTCTCTTCATTTTCCTTTTTTTTTTTTAAATAATAATTCCTGGCTATCATCCGTTTCCTTCAGTTGCCCATTCGTCACAAGCAATCTCAACACAATCACATCAACTTTAATTCGAACACCACCAAATCCCCCAAACCCCAACTCATATCATCCATTTTCAATACCCTAATACCAAAATCAAATCTTGGCACTTTTCAATTCATTTCAAATCTCCTCATTTCATCAAAATCTGTGGTTTTTCCATCGGCCTTCTGCTAAAGGGCAAAAACCCGTATCAGAGTTTCCATTTTTATGCACTAGTAATCCAATTTGTTCAATTGGGTACTCAAAATTCCTCTCTTGAGTTCTCCCTTTCATGGCAGAGAGGGAGAGAACTACCATTACTATACAAGACCCTTTACTTGAAGAAGTACAATCAGGGCAAAGAGTCAATGGGACCATTGATGATGAACAACATCATGGGACATATCTTGACAAGTCACTTCAACGGCTAGATTTCATGCTTTCTATGTTGGGTTTTCATCAGACTTCGATTCTGAGTTTTGGGTTGTCTTGGATTGCGTTTGTGGTTGTTGGTATTGTGATTCCTGTTGTGACACTTGAGCTTTGGAGTTGTTCTAGTTGTGAGGAGTATCAAGTCAAGGCCTTTGAGTTTGATGTCTTGGCTTCACAGGCTTCTCTTGGTGGTGTTTCTTTGCTTTGTATGTCGTACGATCTTCGCAAATATGGGATTCGGAAGTTCTTGTTTGTTGATCGATATAGTGGTCATGTTACGCGATTCATGGACGAATATCTACGTGGGATTAGGGTGAGTGAATCGAAGATCGAATTCTGGATTTGTGGTTTCTTTTGGGTTGTCTTGGTCTACATTTCATTTGAATGCATTATGTTCGTAGTAATTCAGACAATAATTTGGTTGAATATTGTTGCTGTAGATTAATATCGTTCTTTAAATTGCTTATCGCACGTAGTCTATAATGTGAACTTAGGATTGTGGTTCCATGGTTGTTATCTGTTGATTAGGCTGTAAAATAAAGCACAAAGGATTGTTGATCTGTTCACAGCTTCACCCTTATTCAAGGTGATCTGCCCCGCTAGTTATCAGTGGTCTGAGGCTTTGGTGGTGATTTAGGGTTAGTTTCAGTTATAATTGACTGTCACTTTTTAGTAATAACGCTGTTTTTGTTGCATTGTTTCCTTCTAGAATGCTTACCGTCAGCTCGTGTTCTGGCTCCTTCCGTGCTTCATTCTAAAAACTCTGCGTGAAGCCATCTGGCTTTCATATGTAAATGAGGCGTGGTGGCAGTCCCTGGGGATTGTATTGGCATTGATCATTTCATGGGTGTATGTGAATTTGATATCTTTAGCAGCCTGCGTTCTATTCCATTTGGTTTGCAATTTGCAAGTTATCCACTTTGAGGATTACGGGAAGCTACTGGAGAGAGAGTCAAACTTATTTGTTCTGATGGAGGAGCATATTCGCTTGAGGAACTATCTTTCGAAAATCAGCCACAGGTTCCGGATTTATGTGGTCTTGGTGTTCTTGGTTGTCACTGCAAGCCAATTCGTGACTCTAATGCAGACCTTCAGTTATGAAGGGAAAATTACTTTCATCAATGGCGGTGATTTTGTGGTAAGTCAAATGTAGCACTTTCATCTTCTATTCTAGTGAACTAATACCAAGAACTTCACTTCTGGATTATCAAGGAAAGCATTTTCCTCTTCCATCATTTTGTAGACGAACATGAGACAATCCATTTCTGTGATAACAGGTGAAGCCTTGCAGGCGTTTTTGCCTCTTACCGTCTTATTTAACAGTAGAGTGGAATAGTTCTGCTTCTTAGCATACTGCGATTTGCTTTTTCTTAACCACGGTATTAGAAGTTAGTTGTCTTGTTTTTTTCAGATAAATTCAATAATTCAAGTGGTTGGCACAACCCTTTGCTTGCATGCTGCTACAAAGATATCTCACAGAGCGCAAGGCATTGCTTCTGTGGCATCAAAATGGCATGCTCTTGTGACTTGCAGCTCTGAAGGAATACAATCTGGACGCTCGTTTTGTGCTGGAAGTATGGGCAGTGCCAATGATTCCAGTCTCTTGCCTACTGCTGAAAACTCGGAAAGTGACTTGGAGTCACTGGAAAGCATGACAACACCTGCCAATGTTCGGTTGGCTTCGTTCGTATCCTCGTATCACATGAGGCAATCATTTGGTAAGTTTTCACTTTGCCTTTTCATTTGTAACACTTATTGTCTCTTACATAAAGTTGTGGATAAACTATGTTTTTATCACTTGGTTGTGGCTATTGCAGTGTTGTATCTCCAGACAAATCCAGGAGGTATTACCATATTTGGATTGACGGTTGATCGTGCTCTTATATCCACGATCTTCTTCATCGAACTCTCGCTTGTCCTTTTTGTGCTCGGGCAAACCATTGTGCTTTCGGGTCCTTCTTCTTGAACCCTTTTTTGTGCCACGGTGATCCAACCAGCAAGAGCACTCAAAAGCCGAATCCAGCACACGCCACCCAGATAAATGGTGTTCAACTTTTGCAGTTGGCCGAGGGCCTGAATGCGACTTAGACATCCAGAAACACTAAAGCAAGAGCAATTCGGGATCGTAAATTCCTAGATGATGTTGCGACGATATCTTCAAAGTCAGAATTCATCACATTTTGGTGCAGTTGAGGATCTTCTGAGTGTCTATCCGGCGTGGATATGTTTCTTGGTATATATGTTCTGCATAGTCCACAGAAACTTGTGATGGCCAATTTATTCGTCTCCTGGTTGTTTGGTATTGTGGTCTATTGTCACATTTGATCTACACAAAACAGATTTTGTGGTCTACCCGATTATTGTATACTTGGTCTCATTTTGATTGTAACACTCATCTTGATACCGTATTACATTTTCTTACTATAATGCCAAGTGGTGTGGGTTTTAGAACATCACTTCTACAATCATCGATTCAATATCTTTAAGACATTAATCTTTTTGGGAAAACTTGCTTTGGAAAATAGTTAGAATAAGGGGATCAACCTCTTACAGTGGCTACTCCAAGGTGTATCAACCACGACTGCACTCGCCAATTCAAATCGTCATAATTTAAAGAATTTTCGTTTCATAAAATCATATTGATATTAGTTGATTGATCTGAACCATGGCTTCATAAGAAATTGGTATATATATACAAGATACCCGGCCTGCAAGAGCAGTGAGTTAAAGAGTAATGGAAACACTTCCCCACTACAAACTCGATAGAGATGCAAGCAGAAGGAAGCTGAGGGCAGGGCTGCAGCATAAGCGTGCTATATTTCGGGACGTTCACCTGGAAAATACTGACCCTAATCTTCGCAGATCTTCAACCCTCTCTCAATTCATTGACTCAAATCCACGGTAAAAAAGAAGTCTTAATCTGAGTGGCAAACCCTGGATTCCTGAAACACAAGTTTTATTTTTTTAGACTCGATTAAACGGTAAAAAAAAGAAGTCTTAATCTGAGTGACAAACCCTGGATTCCTGAAACACAAGTTTTATTTTTTTAGACTCGATTTATACACATAACCCGACACATTACAACTCCTGCAAATGGCATCAGTGCCTTCCCAGCTCCGATACAGGTGATTAAAATTAGCACCTTCCAAAGCACCAACTGTGCTCATTCCTCAACTGTGCCCTGCAACCACCAAACGCTTGCATCCACTGATCAGTAGCAAGGCATCCATCAAGTTGAAGAGTGATTACATCGGGTCTTACTCAAAAGAGTATCACAGGTTCATCCAAAGCATATCAGATAACAGTAGGTTTCTATGTTATAAGAAAGCAAAGCACAACTCCCAAGACACGGCAAAAGGAAGACTCATGAGATGATAAAATCTCAAAGACTGAAAGCACAACTGCCCACAGAATAAGTTCGTGCCAATAGAGGATGTAGTTCGATGCATAATGAGCCGGGACAGAAATAAGAGTACAGGTCCTGATTCAACTCTTACTATCTAACACAGAACAAGGAAATCCAGGATCCTTGGGAAATCCTACCTATGCAACTAGCAGTTAAACTGAGTCCAGCATAGCCATTCTAAGCGTACAGAGCAGGAAAACTGTCTCATGTACAAACAAACAAATGCAAAAGCAGCAAAACCCATCAAAAAAGAGAAGGATGCTAACTGCGAGGCCAAAATGATTCATGCTATGTTCTGTGAAAGGGAGAGAAGCACACATCAGCAACATTACGGAATATCCAATGAGTAGAACCATAGGCTCTGAAAATGATATGGTATGGCAAGGAGATCTCGGGTTACAACTTATAACAGAAATTAGATCTTCCAAAAGGACTAGCAAAAATCCAGGTAATAACCATACCAGGCTAGTGGTCGGGGTATGAAAATAAGAATCCCTCCATGTTCTAGTGAACTACCAGATGATGAATTTCTCAGTGCTTCGCAGCATTCACCTTGAAGCTCTTGCAGATATTCTACAGGGCACAGGAGGAGTAATAGAAATACTACAAATGATGCGATTACTGCAAACAAATCAAAATTGAATGCAAGACAAACCATCCTTCACCACAGAATAAGGGATTAACCAAGACAAATCTATAGGAAAAGATAAAAGGACTTGCCTTGGCATTCTGTTGTAATCTCATGAACTCCACCCGAGAATTACAAGCCATCTACATTGAATTAAAATACGAAGTCGTATTGTACCTCAATGGTGCCCGATGGAAGAAAAAAAGAATGTGAATGGAAAACAGATGGAGGGTTTCTATAAATTCCAGAGGATGCATGACTTCGTCAACCTCCTGCTTTGGTACTGCAGTCACATGTGCACAAAAGTTCAGAGGGTATTTCACGATTCATCTCGCCAATGGAGGTAAAATGAAAAAGAAAAATGAAAAAAAAAAACGTCCAGAGAATAGTGAAAAATTCATGCCATTCCTAATATGTCAAAGAATGAACACTGTGCTAGCAGCTGGAGATGAAGCAACAAACCAACAAAGAGACTCAAAGGTGTTACGCAGCTGAAATTGGACTTGACATATACTCCTAAAGAAAATTTTTTACTAACACAAAAGGATGCGTATAAATGGAGGTCAATACGATCAAACATCTTTTTGAACGTATTCCGTGGCACGAGCATGCTCCAACAGTCACGTGACTCTCCTGACGACTCTAGAGCATAGAGACTTGAAACCTTCCAGGTATTTACAGATCATATGAACAAACAGTTGGCATCAACAGGTTCATGTCTATAATGGTTCTGTCAAGTAATCAACGGAAACATAACTCAAAAAAATCCATCGTTCCAAACAGAAGCACTGCCTTGAAGTCTGATTATATTTCATAACAAAAACAAAGCAAATTGGAATCAGCGCAGTAACACTAGAATGATATTATGGCATTCAAACGGAACTCTAGGAAAATTGTTACATTTTATAAAGAAAATAAAAGAAATTGCAGACATGTTACATACAAGTTTCCAATGAAATCGTATCCGTCCTAAAAGGAAAAGCCAATATGCCACACCTTGCAAGCAGGCATGGTCAACAAGCATCCTATGGAGCACCAAAGCTGAAGACCAAAGTTAGCTTGTGACAGATCTTCTCAGCTCAGCCAATAAATATGCTGTGCCACCGCTATTCGTGCAATGCCTGCTAAAGAAAAGGTAAATGATGGTCTACCAAACCATAGCATGCACTTGCGTTCATCCGAAATCTCTCACCTCGACTGTGTAAGAAGAATGTTAAAAAGCACCGAAATCATATGGAACAGTACATCCATGACTACCCTCATCCGAACAAACCCCCTGTTCCAAATTCTGCTTGATGCAACTCCTTCCTCCTCTGCTCCTCCAGAGGATCAGGACTTTTCATGATTCTTCGTGTTCGCCTAATAAATACATAGCATATCAGAAAAAAGCATTGAGACAAAAAAAGAAAAAAAGAAAAAAAAAGCATCATATAAATCTGCTGAAGAGTTTCACTTGCCTGTCTTGGGCATGTTGAGCAGGAAATGTGGGCATGAACTCTTTTGACTTGGGCAAAGGAACTTCCTGGAACCATTCATGCTTAAGAGCAGCATCTGCTGTAATACGCTGCAAAGAAACAAATAATCCTGTAAAATAAAATTCCAAGAAATCCAGCTACACAGTTCAGCAGAATATAGTTAGGTACCTGTTCAGGGTCATATGTTAGAAGTCTGTTCAACAAATCAAATCCAGCATCGGACAGAACTGGAGAACCAGTAAATGATGTGGCAGGGAATTTCTTCCGCAATTGATTATACCTGAAAGGAACATGGAAAACTGTCAATACTGACTTTATTGCATGCACTTCTCACTGAAAGCTTCATCATTGAGGCAAGAAAGCCAGACCAGAACCACCCAAAGCTGGAAGCCTGGGAAAAGAGCGAAATAGATAAGAAACCTTCATCATGGAAGTATTAGTAAATATGGATATTGGCCAATGAGACACTTACTGATGCTTCACAAAATTTATCTTAACTCCAGGCAACTTGGAAAACCCAGGCCAAATCATCTCGTTGGGTGTCCCAAGAATCCTGAATATCTGCAAGTAACCAAAACCACAACCAACTCTCTAAGAAAATAACACAAATAAACAAACTTCCAACCTTAAAAAGAAATGGATAGCGTAAAATGCGGTTTAGTCAACCTTGAAAGTATCAGCTCTAACTAGTGTACATGGCAGTACCTTGTCAAGCTGGTCAATTTCTGATGTCCCATTGAACAACGGCTCCTTTGATAACAGCTCGGCCATAATGCAACCAAGCGACCACATGTCAATCGCAGTTGAATACAGCTTTTCTCCTAATAGAAGTTCTGGCGCCCTGCAGCAGAAATGTCACCTAAAACCATGAGATCTGACTGCAGGAGCTAAAACCCAAAAGAAGAAAAGATGGAAAATTGAGATTCACTTATTGTCAGAGTACACAAAGCCTATGGACAAACAAACCAAAGGTAAAAGAAGAGAGAAATCTTAAATAATGAGGCTATTTAATTTTAAGCATAACATGTTCAGGACTGAGGTGAGAGAACAAATAGAAGGCCAGGTCTGAGAAGCAGACTGCAAATAATGACGGAAAGAACAGATACAGCTCACTGCATTCATGCATAATGGAGAACGTAATAATTTCTCTGATAAACTAGCCACGAATGACCAAACCAAAGGAGTAGGAGCAAATACAACAATGCAAAAGGTCATACAAGAATTTATCCACAGGAAGCACAACAATCATCATGGCATAGTATCTATATTCAAGGACAGTGACACAGGACAAGTCGACAACATGCAAAAACAGTAAATAAGGATTAGACAATGGCGATTCGAGTGGCCAAATACAAGAGAATTCTGTTTCACATGATTTCAAAATGAAGTTAGATTTAACATGCAATGATTCAAGGCAACCAGAAAAGAATTTCCATTTATGTGGCTCACCTGTACCAAAGAGTGACAACCAAATGAGTGTAAGGCTTTAGGGGGCTCCCATATTGACGAGCCAACCCGAAATCACAGATCTTTAGCTCACCCCGGTTGTTCATAAGCAAATTAGAGGTCTTTAGATCACGATGAAGAACCCAATTATCATGAAGGTACTTAATACCATGTAACAGCTGCAGCATGAGACATTTCACTTCACTTTGGCTGAATGGCTGTTTCATTGTCTCCATCAGTCCTTTAAGATCATGCTCCATATACTCCATCACCATAAAAATGCTATCCAGGTTACTACCTATAACAACTTCTTTAACATCAACAATAGATGGATGGTGGAGTGAAAGAAGAATGTTGATTTCCCTCAAAGAAGTCAAGGGAAAACCTTCCTTTTCTTTCTCCATCTTGACCCTCTTCAGTGCTACTACTTCTCCTGTTTTCTTATCTTTTGCCCTATAAACAATACCATAAGTCCCTTCATCTATTCTATTCAATCTTTCAAACTCATCAACACTTCTACACCCCTGAAGCATGTTGGCAGCTCTTGGTGGGGCAATAGGAGGCTCTGGTGTTTCACGACAATCTTCGTTGACATCAGAATCTGTATCGAATTCCCTGAGACTATCTTCATCACCATTGTGTTCACCGTCTATCTCCATATGTTCTTCCTTGTCAAAGATAGTTTCTGCACCATGATCTCCACTCGAAGGCCGAACACGAACAACCTCCTCAGACTCGGATGGCCTTGACTTCGTTCCATCAGATCCATCTCTCTTTAACTCTAGGAATTCAGGGGTAGATCTCTTGTTTACCCTAGTTTCCCGATTATCATACAGGGGAAGTTTTTTCTTCTGTTTTCCCAAATCATCATCAGAAATTTCACCTTCATCAGCAGGCGAATCACCATCACCTGCCCACCTAGAAGATGAGATATTCCTAGCAGGAATGTAATCCTCATCTTCATGTTGCTCTTTTCCCTCCTCTTTAGCCCATTGCTCACCAACAGGTAAGGACTCAGGAGAGTTCATTGGGGAATCAGACATGGGATCCAAATCTGCTAACGAGTTCTCTTCAAGCATTTTTAACGGGGAAATTTTCAAGTCCTCGGACACATCATGTTCATCCGGTGATACCTGCACCACCTCAACCTGCACAGCCTCTGGGGGAAACCCATTAGTAGACTGGTGTTCCAACTTTGACAACGGCGGTGTGTGACAATGAGATGATGGAATTGGGAGAAGACCTCTACTTTTCGATACGTCTCTTACTTCCTTATCGTCTCTGTCCCACACTATCGGAGAGAACTTCCTCTTCTTACTAATCAGAGGAGACCGAGTCCCATTCTCTAACTTTGGGACCTCAGCCCCTTTACCATGTGCTACAGATTCAGTAGCTCCATCAGACCCACTTTCACTGGACAACTCACCTGGCTCACGGTCTTGAATCCTGACAGAATTCCCACACCTCCTCGGACCTCCAGCAGCACCACTGCTCCCACCAGAACTACTCCTGCTCGAAGACGTCCCATAGCCAATCCCATCAGTCACCTCTCTTTCCTTTATATCCTTCTGTCTAAGCCTACCCCTTAAGTCCCTAACTCTTCTACTGTGGTCCGGCACCCTGCTTCCGTTCCTAACCCGACCATACTCATCCTTCGAGTAACCCGACTCCATCCTGCTAATGTTATAAGCAGCCTCAAGATCAGATAACTCGGCATCAGGATAGCGCCCAGATCTTCCCGCTGCCATATGAAGCTCCCCACAGAACAATTACTCGAACCCGACACACACGACGAACAAAACCCAATTCCCACAAACCAGCCCTCTACGCCCCTTCAATCAATCAAACAACCACCTCAGCAACCCCAATAAAATCCCTATTAACAAATTACAGCACGATTTTTCACCTTTCAACCCCAAACCCTAAATTGACACCCAACTCGAAACCCTAGAATTCCCCAGCAGATCTCAATCCCTCAACACCCAACCCTAAATCACAAATTCAATTCCCCGAATCGCGTAAACTCCTCTCTCAAAGCAATAACTAGGGTTTTGATTCAGTAATCGCAGAAACCCTAGAAATCAACGAAATTCAACATGAAGAGCCCCTCACAAGCTTGGTTTGTTTGAATAGAAATCGATGCGATTGGAATCAAAGGTGATTAGGGTTCGGTGAGGCGATTCCTGGCCTGCGGCGGCGGCGGAGATAAGAGAGTGAGGCGGCGGCGCGGCGAGAGGATGAGAGAGAGAGAGAGGAAATGGGCGACGGGGATCGGAAGCGAGAGTTGAGAAGACGGCAAACACGCAATTCTTTGTACGATTATGGTTTTGATTTTTTTTTCTCAATTTTTTCAATTTAATTGTGAGAGTGCTGCCATCTCTTCTTTCTTTTTATCATTTGGATATTTTGATTTTGCACATTTTACGTTCCAGTAGCATTATACTCCTCCTAAATATTTTTTATATATTTAAAATACATAAAATGTTTTAATTTTTGATAATTTTTTAATATAAAAAATAATATCAAATTAATGTTATAATACACCCATTAGTTACTCTCACAATTATTACAATAAATCTCATCATCATAAAAAAAAATCATTCTTCATCAAATTACAAACAAATTCAACACTAACATAAATTCTTCTGCTAAGTCAAAAAATTTAGATTAATTCGAAATGGAGAGCCTAATATTTTTTTTTTCGAAAAAATAATATTTTATTTAATTACTTTATCTATTTTTATAATTTATGATATATTATGAAAAATTAACGCTTTACATAAATTATAATATTTTCATAAAAAACAATACTAAATATTAAAAATTTAAAAATATTTATATTTATATTACAGCATTATTTTTGTCATTGATTTTTCTCTTTTTTTTCACTCAGACTTTCCTCTTCATACTCACAAGGGAAAATGATAAAAATTCAAAAAATCAACACATTTTTTAATTATCGTATCAAGTCAATTCTTTGCAATTTATTCATAACAAAAGGAACATAATATTATTTTATTTATAAAAGTATTATTTATTTTCTCTAATAATTTTTATAACGCCACGCATCTTAAAATATTTCATTCTTATTCTAAACAATGTCAGAAAAATCTTAAAATTGACTCATGATTAAGATTCATAACTTGGATTCTATTATTAATGTTTCATAATAATTTTTTAAACAGAGAATGTTTCATTATACTAAATTAAACCTAAAAATATATGTCGTTGTAAATTTTTTGCGACAATAAAAATAAAATATATCACTTTTTTATTTTATATTATATTAAGTTATTTTACTATCTTCTTCATTCTTTTTATTTTTCTCGTCTTTCGCACCACCTAATTGAAAAGATAATTTGATAATTCTATTAAAATTTAACATTATATAAATTATTGTCGTAAATCAATCGTGATCATAGAAAGAAAAAGAATTATGGATATGATACAAGTATCGGCAAGTAGGGGATTTTTGAGTTGGGGCTCCGGTTCGTTCACTTGGGCCTGTTGCATCCATGCATGGTTGTAATTTATGTTTCATCCTAATAATGATCTGAAAAATATCTAACAAAAATATCAAGTATATATTGATATTCAAATGGGAAAATAATATTTAAATTCTTGAACTTTCATATTTTGATATATGATCCTCTCAATTTTAAAAATGGACATATATCCCTTTTTGAGGGGGTTTTCTATCCAAAAAAATTATTTTCAAGAAAATTTTATTTTTTAAAATTTAAAAGGATTAAATATCTACTATCAAAATTTGAAATATCAATATGGAAAATGCAGATAGTTCAAGGAGTTTATGGGCAATTTTTCCTATTCAAATTGCTTATTTATTCTCATGTCCATTGTAATCCTCCATTTGTTTTAATTTATTTGTAATCGTTTAATCAGATACGATATTTTATGAAGTATATATGTTGAAGTTTTTATTGAAATTTGATGGAGAAACAATATTTTCATAAAGATAATGGGGTTCAGAATTTTTAGAAAATGAGAAAAAATTAAAAATAAATGTATTTAATTATGTGATAAGGATAGATACATTTATATTTGATTTCAAATATAAAATCAATTTTAATTTAATTTCATGTTAACATTACCTTTAATTCAAGATTATAATCTTATTTTTATAATCTGATTCCAAACTATAAATTCAACATTGGATATAATTCATGATTAAATTTAATCACATATCCTTTTTTTTTCTTTTTTTCTTTTGACTGTTATCATTAAACATAATCTCACCCAAAATCCGACGAGCATGGAATATCCTTAAGCAGAGGGTTGTACCAACCAGGCATATTCACCTGAAACAAGGAGTCACGGCAAAGAGAGGACTGGTTGTTGGCTCCGCCGCCAAGGCCAGAGATCCACCCAACAAAATTCTTTGAGAATACAACAACGTCAATCCCCAAATCATCAGAATCTTTAATCGAATCAATTACAATCGCGGAATCGTGCACGACATCGAATATATTCGTTGTTCTTGGTACTTCTTTAGCTTTGCAAGCACCAAATCGAGTTAGAAAGTCGACTTTTTTTCTTGGTAGGGTTTTTGATTTGGATGAACGAGGAGGCGTCGGGATCTGCGATGGTTTCGACATCGTCGTCTTCGTCGGATTCGATCTTCACCAATTTTCCTCTGATTTCCGCCGTGTTGGCTTTCGCCATCGCTCAATCCATCAAGCTCTTCACCACATGGTAAATGATGAGTGATGCCATCGATTAGGGTTTCATATTCTAATGTAGCTTGTGTGCATCGAAATATGATGTGTGTGTAATTGAGTTTATATGTTGGAACTGAGTTTGTATTGTTGTTCCATATGATTACTTGAAATTAGGTCAATTTAATCGGAGCTCGACTCGTTTACCCAAATGTTGATGAAAAAATGGGCGAAGATCGTGTAGGTGGGTATTGGCAGGACTGGAAGAGGGGTACGGTGAGAAGAATCACATGTCAGATTTTTGTAGATGGTTATCGAGGAACCAATTCTATGAAAAGACCAAACCAAGGTTGAAGTCCCAGAAATGTATATCTGACAATTTTCGAGGGGTAGTTTGGGATGAAAGAATGACATGCGTGATGAGTTTCGTGGGTGTGTTGGAACTAACTAGAATTTATGCCACCATGTTCAATGCAACGTTACATATTTTGATTGTCTCTTTTGGTTTCTATTTCTGTTGGACGTTTCTTCACTTGCGGGGTCTGTTCATTATTATTTTGAACTTTGTTTGGTATGTTGTTATGTGGTTCGCTCATGACCTCGTATATTTGTAAAGGGTTAAAGTTTGTGATATATTTAAGGTACAAGGAAAGAAGATGGGATCTCAAACAGCTAGTTGGCTCAGGGGGGATGCCATCATCCCATGCTGCAACCGTAACTGCTCTTGCTGTTGGTGTTGGATTTCACGATGGCCTTGGAGGATCCTTGTTTGCAGCTTCGGTTATCCTAGCTTCAGTTGTATGTCTGCCTCTTAGATCAATATTTTTATGTTTTGGTTTGGGTCCTTAGTGAGTTCGTTCATGGACTCGATCTTTCTTCATGCCCCCTGAATTCTTCTTGAGTGGTCGCTAGAGTGTGTGGTCTTGATGTGAACAATCATTAATTATTTCCATTTTGGTGGATAAAACCTTGATTGCTTTGATATACTTTGTTGGCAGGTGATGTATGATGCTACTGGTGTAAGATTACAGGCTGGTCGCCAAGCTGAGGTATGATATTCAGAAGGCACCTCCTGGTTCCTGCTATGTTAAGACTAGTGTTAGAATTAAGATTTCTGAAATGCGTGGAAGCGTCTTTTGTGCTTGTTTAGTCATGCCTCTAAAAAATGTAACCATAAGCTTTCATGCTTGTCCATCATTGCTCAAGTGTTATGTACAAGCTGAAATGGTTTAAAAGTTGATCTAGAAGTAGCTTGATGGCATCTTTTGAAAGAATTTATATAAAGAAGAAAGTTTTCAAGGTGTTAAGAGACTTTCCTTCTGCAGGTGTTGAACCAGATAGTATATGAACTTCCTGCGGAGCATCCTCTATCTGAAAGTAGACCATTGCGTGAATTACTGGGGCACACTCCTCTGCAGGTATGTGAAAACCTAGATTGTATCCTCAATCTTTCCTCTCATCAGAACTTTTTTTTTCTTGGAGTAATCATATTGGAACTTTTTTGTTAGTTAAAACTGGATTCAGTGAATCGGCATAATGGTTGTAAGACCATTGTCACAAGTCAAGTAGCCATAACTATTAATATGTAGTCCTTGAAACAGTTTAATTTAACCCTTTTATCAACAAAAGGAAAAGCATCTGTTTGCCAAAAAAATATATAAAAATGACACGGATAACACCCACATTCTTCTTGAACAATTAGGTTCTTGTGCATCTCTTTTCTTGGGTGAAGTTACTTCAGTAAACATTCGTGAAACTCTTTCTTTTTCATTGTTTTGAAAGAAGCAAGTGCTTCAGTTTGTTCTTTATGAGGCAGCTCATGAAAGTTGAGTTGCTGGTTTCTATAATCCCTTTATTACGAACGTTCATATTTGATCACAGGTTGTTGCTGGTGGCATACTTGGATTTGTGATAGCCTCTCTTGTTCATCTAATCGTTTGGCTTGTTAGTTAACCAGTGGGTTGCTGATTTCACGCCACACATACCGTAAGATGTTGCTGGTGCCACACTGTAAGATGTTGCTTGTCAGAAAGATGAGATCGGTAGAGCAAGATTGCTGCGACGAATCACCTTCGGCAGAGTTTGGCACCTATATTTTTGCGCTAGATTACCGTATTTTAAAAATTGTAGTCCCATGGTTGATTAAACTTCGCAGTTGTATTGAAGTATCTCAATAGCAAAAAGAGAGAAACAGAAACCATGGTACCGGAGAAATGAAGGATCGTGGAAGTATTTATAATTGGCTTGTATTTAATCTTGAAACTAATGTATGTACATCTGCAATTTGTTTTATATTAAACATTGATTTAATGTATATCAGTGGATTTGGAAGTATGTATAATTTTGCTGGTGTAAACTACATTTATATTTTATGTGGGCATCGGCAATTTTCATACGAGTGACATTCATTGAAGTTAGAATAAAAACAAAAGCATGTTCAACCTAAAATTTTGTTATACATGCACCAGTTCAGCTCGAAAACACTATTTTTCAAGTTGGTTATACATGCACCAGTTATTCATGCGAGTATCTTCCCTTTCTCTTATATTTCTGCGTCCGGACATCGAATTGCATCATAGTTACAGCGACCTGCATATGTTAGTGTACTGCATCCTTTGCTACCACATTCATGAGCTCTGCTTTTGCTGCTTCCATGACCTTTTTAAGGTCCATCTGAGTATACCTGCCCCTGAGGTCAGAAAAACACATGGTTCTAATCAAGGATTGTAAAGCTGGAATTGCGATCAAGGACAATGGCCATGAATGGATAAGCTTCTCTTGGGTTACCAGAAATGAGATTTGGACCAAGTAGCAGATGGATAGGCGGGGCTGCCTGTCCTGTGCATTATTCTTGCAACTGCTCGAGGAGTTAACTTTGCATGTGAGTTGCCCTGCAAGAACACCTGGCATTGAGGGAAAACAGGGCGTAGCTTAGGCCAATCACAGCTGCAACGAGTAGAAACAGCAAGTATAGACTGAACTCTGAAGCACAAATTCATACCTTAATATCTGCTCGAAGAAATGGGCTGCAAGTAATGATGAAAACAGACATTAGCATACTATGTTGATATTCTGGACAAGGTCAAATTACACTGCAATAATGAGTCTGCTCACTATTTGATATTAGTGATATGACATCTGCTTAGAATCATTAGAACAAGAACAATTTAAATTATAAACTGATGATGTAGTCCTATCTCAGTCTGAGTTCATAAATACCCGCTTTGGCTCGTTACAAATTGGAGAATCATTGTCACTATCTTCGCTGAAGTAACTCGTTATCTTCTTCTGCAGACAAGCTGTATGCTGAGCACCATGGCAACCAGTGTTCTTGCACGTTTTTGCAGCATAGACTGCGTTGAACATTGTATCCAATCTCCGCAACTATCAAGGAAGTAATGCAAATATTATATGTGATGACAAAAATACACTTGATGTAAAAGGCAAGAAAAGAAATGTCTGCATGTCCACAGTGGCATGACAAGCTCCTCATATATACAAATAAAGCAGTAACACACCAGAAGGCATAAAAAAAAGTTTGGGATTTACAGATCACAATAGAAACTTCTAATCATCAAAATCCATGTTGAAAATCTTTATAACTCGGACAGTTTTTTATTATTTAATGAATAAATCAAAGATTCACGCAAGTCATAAAAAAAATTCATTGCAGTGACATTCACCTTAGAGCTCTCAACTTCCGATAACCATTTGGTGATTTGAGCAGAAAGGGAGCACAAGTCTTCAGGTGCTTCCGTGATCATGTAACAATATGCTGGATCCTTGAGTTCATATGTAACTTCTCCCGCTGACTGGCATATAGATGTAGAAAAGGCTCAGAAACTGCCCAGTGATCTACCGATAACCTTGCTCATTTCGCATTAAACATCTAATAGAGTAGATCTACAATGAAGAATATAAATTACAAAGTGAATATGAAGCTTGCAAGATCCACACCTTAAGGTTCTGCAGATGATTTAGAATATCCTTCAGTGAGAGGCCTGTGATATTTGCCACGGAAGGAATATCAAACACATCCTTGGTGCTTGCTTAGTTTTGGACCTGATAACGAGTTGCAAGTAATCAATAAATTTTTCTTCAACCAGAATATATCTACATTGAACATGTAACGACAGGCTTTATTTATGGAGACTTGGAGAAAAGATTAGCTACAGACTTGATCAAAATTGCAGCGACCATAGAGTCCTTTCCAGCAAGATCTGAGGGAGAAGTCTGCATGAGAGTGATCAATGAAATTCAATCAGATTGAAAAAGCTCATAAAATAGGCAATATACACCACTAGGGCAGTGTGCGCCACTGAGCTGGTCACTCTAAGTCAAGTAATCAAAACTTGTAACAAGGTTGGTTCTAGATACACTTAAAAGCATGGCAAAATGACCAAGACTAAAATATAAAATCACATAGGAAAAGATGACGTGAAATGTCTATAAGCCTGAGTTAAATTGGCACCCACCTGATGAAAGTTTAAGGTACAAGTTACGTTGAACACTGGAAGCAGATGCAGGCAGTGCACTGTACCCAACTCTAATTGGGTTAAAATAGTCAGAATCACCTGTCAGAATCCAATAAGAAAATTTTCAGATTCACAAAAAAATAAAATAAAGGATACACATTAGATATCATTTCTTGCTGCTTAAGTTAGGAAATTGAATTGAAAAAAGAAATACTATAAATATAAATAACTGTTCCATTGAAGATCTAGGAACACAGCACCTAGAAAAAATGCAGGTAGAGAAAAAGGACCTCTTTTTTGATGTCAAACTTGCGAGATACTGATTCTTTGACCAAAGTGTGAATCTTTTCCATTGATGTAGTTCCACCGCGAAAAACATGGCCTAGCAGCCTACTCACAGCATATTCGTCGAAGAGAGCATATCATTAGGAGTCTAAATCTCTGTGGCAGGTCGGAAGTGAGAGAAAAGCAGCAATGGCAGCAGTATTATCACCTGTACATCAAACTGCGAAGTCTAAGGTAACTCATGTCATCAAACAAGAGATGGCAGTATGAAGACCTTCCATCCTGTCCAGCCTGTCCAATTTCCTGAACAATTGCAAGAATAGAAAAATAATTATTTGAGATTAATCATGTTAAACCAAAGTAATGAAAGAGGGGACCTGAACGTACTCTTCCAAGCTATCTGGTAGGCTGTAGTGAATAACTTGAAAAATATAAATGATAATAAAAAGGGTTAATTCACCAACAAACCATTGGTCCATTGGAAAGGTGTGAAATATGCGAAATATCATGCATGATACCCACACTTCAATGGAGCAGAACTATATAACAAGAAGTATGGAATGATCGAAATAAATTTTCTGCTTACAGCTCCAACATCGCTCTTGTCAAGTCCCATTCCAAATGCCACAGTTGCAACAACCTTGCAGAATACATTGAATAGATGAAGAAAACTCCATGCAGATGAGGAAACTAAAGGAAGTTAAACCACATCCATCCAAGTGAAAGATGAGTTCATACCACTCTGATCTTGTTTGAACAAAATAATGCCTGTGCACGACTACAATCCTTCACCATCATGCCACCATGGTAACTCTGCAACAGAATCAAATAAGAACTCTTGATTGTTGTGAAGTAACTAAATACATTTGTGGGAAATTTCAAAACCACACAGTAATCACCTTAGCAGGGATGTTACCATAGCTCAAATATTTGCTTATTGTCTCAGTTTCAGCCTGCAGATGAGATAGACGAAGCCAGCTTCAGCTATCAGCTTCAATTTCAAAAGATAATTTTGCATTCAAGTGTGATAGACACATAAACTATATAAATGACATAATTTATAAACGAACAAACGATATAAGTGAAGAAACTAGACAAGATATGGCTCAATGTAGACATATGACCAGGCCCACAAATATGTTCAGGACTTTTTACTAGATACTGATTTATTCGACACATCGCAGGCTATGTGAATACATATCAAACAGGCGATGTGATTGATACCTGAAATCTGCAGTAAATAATGATGCTCTGAACTTCTGTGAAGGGTGCTGATCTGATCAATGTGTTCAAGTCCTTCATCCTAGAAAGTTCACAGGGTTCCTAGTTTTACTTCCAGAATAAGAAAGAATTAATAAATGGCAGTATAGACAAGTCGTAAGAAGGAATCTATACTTGCCTATTTTCGCTCAGAGATACAGATAGCTGCAAGTTGGAAAACCGGATTTCAAGAGCATCCATAACAGAGGTCAATGTTTTTTTAGTAGCTGTTGCAGTCATTGCCATTATGCATTTGGCATTGAGTTTCTCATGAAGTATGGTTGCCCTAAGCCTCATGTATGAAGGACGGAAGTTATGTGACCTGAACAAAGAGGTGAAACCTATTATTATTGACAATATCCTTTGATGAAGAGCAATGGTGGAAGAAGATACGGTAACATCAAGTCATGAACAAAGAAAGAAGCGAAAATAAGTGTAACAATAACGAACCATTCTGAGATACAATGAGCTTCATCGATGACCATAAGAGATACCACCGAGGTAGAGGAAACGACTGATACGAAGTTTTCATCAAGAAACCTCTCTGGTGAAATAAATAGCACCTGAAACAAACCTAAGATAGGATTAGATCTAGCTCTCCACAAGTTCATTACAGTGTCCTGAATCCCATACACCATGGTCACCTATAGCAATATGTATCCAAACTTCCAAAGGATAAAATAATGACAGATTCACCTTTATTGCTCCGTCTTGAAGCATCTGTAATGTTTCTGACTTCTCCTCATAAGAGTATAGCAAATGAAGATAGCAGTCAGGTTAGGCAATTATGCCATACATCCAATGAAAGCAAACCAAGGAGTGAGATTAGTGTCCACCTGACTACTGCACAAGATAGCACCGTGAATTGCTGATGGTAGCTGTTTTAACTGATCAATCATCAAGGCCACCAAAGGACTCACAACAAGAGTAATCCCAGGAAAAACAATCGCTGGCAATTGATAGCACAACGACTTTCCCGCAACAGTGGGAAAAACTAACATGGTTGATTTTCCTGCAAGCACCATCTTGATAGCCTCCAACTGTCCATCACGGAAGGAATCATACCCATGAGTAAGCTTCAGTAGCTTCATCAAATTCTCATCCGATGCCTCCTTCCTCACATCAAACACAATTTCCTCAATCAGATCATCGCTAACCTTCGACTTCCTACTCTCCCTCTCATCCTTTACTATTTTCGAATAGAATCCCATCTTCATCATGATCCCGTTCTTCCCAGCTTTCCCACTAGTCCTTGGCCTTCCCTTACCTCTCCTTTTACCTCGATAACCGCTCCCATTTCCCCTCCTATTCTTAAAACTAAATTTCCTTCCATGCCCTTTGATGTGCAACTTCACAAAGTTCCCCTCATTAGCACATCTCGGCCTCTTCACCGGCAATGAATCCACACCATTCCCAATCCAAATCAACGGTTTCGCCACACGCTTTCCCAAACCACCACTCTCACTACAGACATCATTTCGACCCGGTAACAAACTCGTTTGCTCTTCAATACCATGCTTCGAAACCGATCCAGATGTCAAACTCGAATCTTGCTCACTAAACTCAAAGCTAGGGAAACTCCGTACAATCCTACCAAACGAAATCGACTTCGAAAGAAACCTAGACCCAGCCGCAAGAATCACCGTCGATCCTCACTCTCCCGATTCACCGACCTGCGAATTGGGATCGGAAAAGAGGACAACAAACCAAGATCAGAAGACAGAAAACTCGAATCCAGAGATGGATTCCTGTTATTCCTTTCCTCCGCGGTGAATTCTGTGCTCAGATTCTTCTTCGCTAGTTTAGGTTTAGAGTTCGTTTTGGGGGCAATTCGGCTTCGAATTCGCTTTTGAGAGGAGAAAGGGAACTGAGGGTGGTGGCGGCGAGGGAGAGCGAGTGGGTCGCGGCGGCGTGGCGGAGATGTGGGAGCTGCCGGAATCGGAATCGTACTCCATGTTGCGCCGCGCCGGTGGAGAATGGAAGAGTGGGGGGAAAGTGTGGTTTGCTGTGTGGCTCTTTTATAAATTTTTCCCGCCAAAACGCTTATGCATTATCTAAAGTGCTCCACGTTGTGGATTGTGAGTGGAGGAAGTAACTAAACGAAAACAACCACCCAGTATTCTCATAGATATAGGCAATGGGATGACGATCATTAGTACTATTTTGAAATCAACTTAATGAGATTGAATGTGTCCGACCATGAATACGATACCAACCAGTAAAAATTTAATGTTCGGATCATCGATTTCAAAATAAAATTTTTCCTTGTTTATATTTTATGTTTGAAAGAGATGTAGACTCTTGCGCTTCATCCCATTTGAGGTTGACGCCTGGTATAGGATAGAATTGAACAAGTTTGTAGGAAAGTAGAAAGGCAATGACTTCAAATTCTTGCTTCAAAGTAAACTATATATATCAACAATCTTCGAATATGAATAATGTTAGCATAGGAGAAGGCACAAACCTCCAATGCACTCACACACCTATAAGCCCTGAATTTAAAACCTTTACAGAGTTGCACACCATTTACTGTTGTCAATCACATGACGACATCGATAGAAAAGAGCCGATATATGGCCAACTCGAGCATACCTACAAACCCTGTACGTATTCCGCCGAGGGTAAGACAAGGGTATAAAACCTTGCATGTTTCAGACATCTGAGTCACATTATCGTGCAATTGCACTTGGATTCCATCTTCGGGGGCTTCATGTCATCAATCTTGTTATCAACCTTGTTCTGAAGCCCGACAATGCGAGTCATGGGCTCAACGGGCTTTTCATCACCCCTGAGGGCGTGGTAAGGGATCGGCTCGTTCTCTTTCTTGTCCTGCCTCTGCTTCTGTCTTTGAGATTTTGCAGAGCGTTTGCTTGGAGTTCTCCCACGAGGGTTCACAGGGTCAGAGCTTCGGTTTCCACCTGGTATCGTGACTGTCGGTCTAGAACCTTCAAGGGGAACTAAGTTTTCTTTTTCCTTCTCGATGGCTATCGTCGCAGCCTTGTAGGCCAGGTCGTGAACAATAGAGCTGCAGAACAGAATCGTGTCCGTCAATTCTTCCAACGTCAGGCTTCTAGTCCTCCTCCCGCCCTGGTCTTCCACTATAATAGTTGATTCTTCTGCAGATTGTACAAAGCAATCAACACAGGCAGCAGTTCAGAAAAGCCAAATCAAAAAAGATATCTGAATGCTCCATACTTGGACAGCATAGTATATCAGCGTTGACATGAGTTGAACACTGGGAAACCTTAAATTATGCAGATAGAAGTGAGAAACTAAACACCAAACTGAATTCTCGCTTTTCATTTCCAGTGACACTCTCGCTCAAAACTAACAAACTGTAAATGCAGAATTCATCCTGACACTAAGGCTCACATCTCAAGGTTCCTGACACATGTCATAGCATCATAGAGACATTAGATAAGATGTCCATCTACGGGATGAAACAGTGTTTGGTATATGCAATCAAAGTTCACCTGAAGTTGCCTTTTATGCTTCATATGCTCATAACTATCTTTCCAAGAAAATGAGTTGTTTTTTGAATCGTAATTTCGAGGTAGAATGTCAGGCTGAATTGCAATTAAAATAACTCAATTTGAACTGGATAACACCACACTTTACTAATTACAGCCAAACCAAGCATTATAATCATAAATTATGAAAGTAACATCTCCTTCCTAAAAGAAAACTTCGTTATTTTTTGGCATCATCCAGTCAAGTCCATTTATGCTTATATATTTTAGCATCTATGATCGCTTATTTGCTCATTATTCCATTCCCACAACAAAAACCAAGAGAGAATTAACAAGCACTTTAAAAGGAGATGCAACAATCAGCATTTGGCTATAAAATTTTTCGGAGCATATTAATTGGCAAATTAAACAAATTTAATTCGATGGCACTCGATAGCAATATTTGCAAGCATATGAAAATCATATATAAAACAGAAAAAAAAAAAAACAACCCTGATCTTAATGCAATTAGACAAGCATGGAAACATCACAGAAAATGTTGAGGATATGTTGACTGGAAAGCATGAATAGGGAGCATACCAACAATTCCATGCAGAGAACCTGAATCACGAGAGTTTGGAACTGAATCTTTGATGCCCTCATCTTCATCAAGTCTAACAGAAGGCTCCCGAAAATCTTCTACCATAACATCAGCTCTTGAAGTTGGAGGAGTATAACAGTGATCATCGGCATTCATATCAACTATCAGAGCCACAGAATTATCATTTCCTGTCTCCGCGGATTTGGTAGGATCATTGTCCGGTGTGGGGTTTTCTTCCACTGAATTCTTAGGAATAACAGCTTGATCTTCTATTCCTGAAACCCTTCCTACACTATCTGGGACAGCTTTATCCAAGACATGCAGATCATTCACTGGAGATGAAGCCAATAAATCACCTTCTGGGGGAGCAATGCCGATGTAGCTAGACCTCTCCATGGTTTTGGCATCTTTTTCCCAGCGACTTGTACTGCAACTCAGATTGTCATCCTCGGGTGATACTCTTCTGGATAAAAATGTCTCTTCATCATGCAAGTTTGCATTTTCCGATGCAGATAACAACTCAGGACGTTGCTCGGTAGAGTCCTCCAAAATCTGCTTCGTGCCGCCAGCAGATAAGTCTTCTCTGTATGCAACTGTTGAAACGTCCAAAGCTTGAGATGCATGAGTTGAAAAACCTGAGTTGGTAGACTCATTGCTTCGAAGCTTCGAACTCATCTCAGATCTCGTGCTGCTCAATTGCCGCTGCATGAATGTCTCTGCATGCCTCGACAAGGTCGGATCCACGGAAGAGGATGTAGAGGCACTACCACAACCTACGGAGCTTCTCAAGCTGGTGGTTGAGGCTCTCGCGTAACTTGAATCTTCGTATGATATGGCACTGGCCATGATATTCCTGCTTTGAAGAATAGGTCCTTTACCGCTACTGGATCTCTTTAGTAGGAGTACAGAGATACCCGTACCTTCAGCGAGGTTGGCTTTTGGAGGGGAGCCATCAGTAGAGTTCTGAAAATCACCATCCTGACATAGAATGCTTGACAGACCAGAAACATATGGATATTGTCCTCTCGCCAGCTGCTCAGGGAGCAGTTGCATGTTGTCTTGGGCCACTGGTGCTGGAGGAGAAACCTCAACAGTGCGTGGCTCGCCACTACTGATCTGGTTTGCCTCTAGATTCTCTTCATTTAAGCCAGTCAACAGGGAACTAGATGATATGCACAACTCCTCAGTACCTAGAGACTCTGCAACAGCTATAAGCGGCTCTAGTTCTTGCAGTCCATGCTCATTGGACATCCTTATCAGCGAGTCTGAAGAGTTCTGACCAAGACCAATACTGATAAAAGGGTCTGGGATGGTTGAAATTTCTTCCTTCAGCTGGCACTGCATACATGTGGGAACATCACTATGTGTGGTTTCAGTAGCAAAAAAACTGCATCCACATGTGGAACACAATAATACATTGGAACTACCACCAATCTCCATGGATTCAACTGGAACAGAAGTAGACGTCGAAGTAGAAGCAATGGCTACATCCCAATGACTATGTTCTGAAGTATCACGAAGATGCGACTCGTATTCGTCACTTTTATGGTTTTCCACTGAAAGCAGCCCATCCCGTTTTTTATTCTGGGGAAACTCATGGGCATCTTCCAATTTGTCAACTGAAAAAGCATCATCTTGAGCACCAGGATAGGCTTCCCTTCTGCATTCACTTGTCGCATCATCCTGATATTGATCACTCCCTTCAGTATCAGGTGCACCACTCGTAGCATGATCAGAACTAGCATTGCTACTAGTCGTGATTGAAGAGTTCATTGATACCATAACAAGATGCGAAGAACTTGATTTCCCACTATACAAGGTGGAGCTTGGGACACTAGATAATAGGGGCCTGAACATGTTCTGCGGACTTCTACGATCCTACATAAAATCCACAGGCATGATTCATGAGAGTCAAGATGACCATGTAAATGTGATCCTCATATTAAGAAAAAAAATTAATAATATTAACTATCTTTCACTTTCCTCAAAAAAAAGGAAGGAACAAAAAACTATCATTTCACATAACCATAAAAATGAAATGCACAAGAAAGCAAGTTCACTATATATGGAAAAGGTTGCCCGAAGTTATGGAACATGAAATTTGACTAACAAAATGCTAAATGAGAAAAGCAGAACATTAAAATCGTCCATACTTGGGTCTCTATTAAACCATCAATATCAGCACGACTAGCTAGCCAGTCAAGAACATGAACCAATATAGCATGAAGCTTTAAGTGATGTTGGAATTCAATTATCTTTGTAGTCATGTGTCCTGTACTTAGGTGTGGCCAATCATGGATGAACATCTTTTGATTGATGACCTCCATGTTAGAGACATGGAAGCCCAATCATATCCTATGCAAGGCCGTAAAATGAAACACAAGATGATAATTAGCCTACACGAAACATAGGAGGAAAGTAGAAACTAGCGAAGCAAATGGGAGTTGAAAGCTAGAACTGCAATCCCATAGTGTTTTGAATGCATGCTGTGCAGGTTCTACACTACATCATAAATTGCACGCGAATATATAGCTATTATACCATTTGTCGCATTGCAGAATCAAAAGATCTCTTCGGAGCCGAAACAAGGGAATTTGTTTTGCTAGGTTTCCTGGACAAACCAGACGGACGGTTGTTGGGAAATCCACTGATTACTCTTCTTGGCACAGACCTTTCCGAACTCCTCACAGGAATCGACTGCAACGAATCTGTATCATCTTCGACAGAAGAAGCAGGAGAACCTCTGCTGTAAGAGCTTAGCCGATCTCGTTCATGAGTACGGGATGAGCTGATGCTTCTAGAAGTAGATGGAGACATTGATCGGCGGCCAAGTTTAGAAGTAGTATCTTCACTATTCCTGGAAGCAGGAGAAGACCCCCTCACATATGATACCGGTCGATCAGCCAAAGAAGTGCGAAGATTTGGAGGAGCTTCTAAAGAGAAACCTAGGACATCTGGTTGCCATGTCCTTACTTTTGGAGATGCAGAATTTCCTCTACCAGTCCTTACAGGGGAAGTTCCCCTCGCCCCAGTTGACATCCTGGCACCACCAGAAACTACATTTGATCGCCGAGGAGGAGGAGTTGCTGACCTTGGAGGCGGTGTTGATGATCTGATAGGTTGAGGAGATGGTCGGCGCACGGAACTGCTAGGCCGTGAATTTGGATTTGGACTTGAATGAGGGGCTGATGATGGTCTTCCATTTGCTGAACTACTCACAGACCGAGGAGAAGGGCTTGCACGTTGAGGACTAGCACTGCCTCTACTGCTTCTTAAACTCTTTTCCATCTGTAGTCAAAATCAGTCACAATGGCACTCATGTAAATATTCATAGCATATACGAGGAAGGAAATTTAAGTATTAAACAGGAGAAGAACATGGAAATAAGGACAAGTACAGTAAATCCATCAAGCTAAGATGGTGAATCACCACAGATGATCTTGAAATGGAGACAGATCTGCTTCTAGGCCTGCCACTGTGAACAAGGTCGGCAGGAGCGGGCTCGTCATCCAGTGAAGGGAAAAGCGGAGATTCTGGAGGCGTCAATAACCTTCACATTCAACACATTGATTCGGTATCAATGAGCAGAAAATATCAAGGCTAGGAAACAGATACGATATGGTGTGTCAAAAGCATCACAAACCAGTCATAGTCATTTTTGTCTCCATCAGCATTTAGCAAGTCACTACTCGCCCCTCGAGCAGGAATGGTTATACCAAGTTTGACATCAGGAGAGGACTTCATCTTCATAGCTGAAAAAATACAACTAGTAATCAAGATAATGAATGAGGCAGAAAAGAGCTAACCAACAGGTACTCAACTGAATCAACATGAGCTGACAATACAATTTTTAACAGATAAGAACTGGAAATTACCGAATACATCTTCAAAATCATCGCTGGACTGGAGCAGAAACCCCTCACGCTCTATTCTGTTCAACTCACTGAATAGTTCAAGATCATCATCTTTCTCTCCATTGTTCGGCCCATTCTCAAAACTACGGCCCCTCTTATGATGAACTTCACCAATGTCCCTTCCAGGAGAGGGTCTCCAAAACGCAGAAGGAGCCATCTTCGCTGACAACCACTCTTCGCCCCAATGCTAACAATGACAATCCATAAATCCCCCAAACCGCCAACACTACCACCAAACAAAGCTCCAGAAGATTTGAGCTTTGCTCAAACAGCCAGTTCCAGCATTAATAACTTGCCCAACAAAACGACAGCCCACCCCCCCCCCCCCCCCCCTCGTTGCCAACGGAACCAAAACAAACTCAAATGGATCAAATCTATCTGAATCCACAAAATCAAATCCAATTCAGAATCTAACACAATAACTCAATATCACTCTCTCACCAACAATCAAATCATTTCCAAATCTGCCTGAAATCCTCAATATCACTGCCGAATTCAAAACACGATCAGCTCCAGTACCCTAATTTCTCCCCAGCAATCTCAATCTCAAACTGAACTCACCACTGATTACAAAACCTGCATCTCCAATACCCATTCTCATCGAATCAACCAAATGCGAAACCTTCCACTCACGCCGACCCCTTCCGCTGAAACCCTAGATCGGATACCGATCAACTAACCCCAAAAACCTCATCGAAATCCTCAGATTCTGTTCCCCACTGGATTCAAAGCTGCAGCCAGTGAATGCCACAGTGGATCTCGGAATTTGAGAGCGATCACGTCAATGGCGAATCCGCAATGTGAGAATCCGCGCTGTGTTGGATCTGATTCGATTCGAGATCGAAACCCTAATTTTCGGGAATCGAGGGAGACCGGAAGTGGAACTGAGAATGAAACAGCAACAGCAACAGCAACAAATAAAGTGTTCCGAGTGTTTTTGTTGTGGGTTGGATTCGTTGCTTTGGATTTTGCTTCTTCTTCGTGGCCACTTTCCCTCTTTTTTTTTTTTTTTTTTTTTCACGCTACTACGAACTGTGTTCTTTCCCATGTCTCGTCTGCATATTATTCTATCACAACGGTATAACTTCATATGTAGATTTAATAATTTTAGGATAAAATCTTTGTATAAAAAATGTTCGTGAATTCTGTTAGAGTTTTGATTGAGACTCCATGTAGATTTGGTTATAATGCTAAGAAGAGAAATGAATCATTTATTATTATGATTATCATGATAATATGATTAAATTTTGTTCATAAAGTATTATTAATTATTATGAAATAAAAATATTATTTTGAGTCAAAATAAATCACACAAGAGCATCGTTTGGGTTCATGTTACCTTATGGGTACTTGATCTTCGATGCTTGCTTGTTTACAATGTACGATTTGTAATGTGACATTCTCGATATGTTTAGCATCGTGGTGGAAACATTGATTCAAAAAAAAAAAACTAAAAATGTTTAGCAAAAAGAGTGAAAATTTAACAGAGAGCAAATGGAAAATATATGAAATTGGTATGCAGTGGATTTGTTCTGATTATGATGCGTTGGACTTTCATTGAACTGCTCCTAGCTGGATGAATCCAGGAGAATGCTCGAAGTTGATTTTCATCTATAATGTGACAACATAACCGCCACTGTAAAAAAGAATGGCACAAGTGAGCGGAGCCAACAACCAAATGATCACCAAAATACTACTTGCTCGATCCTATAAATATATATAT
>LIEC01007687.1:0-14886 GCA_001925005.1 Drosera capensis
TCCTTAAGTAAAAGCCATTGAACTGAATCATAGGTTTTTCTAATATCTAACTTCATCATACTTCTTGGAGATATGACCTTCCTCTCATATCCATATATTAATTCCTAACATAACATGACGTTATCCACAATCAGCCGTCCTTGAACACATGCACTCTATGGTTCATGAATAATGCTGGAGAGTACATTCTTCAATCTATTACACAAAACCTAGATATGATTTTATATGAGGTGGAACAACACGAGATGGGTTTATATTCCATGAGGCAAGTGGGGTTATCACCTTCAGACACTAGGTGAACAAATATGCAGTTGATCTAATATAGGATGAATCAAGATCTGAAGAAATTCTTCACTGCTCTAATAATCTCAGGACCAATCACATACCAGATTTTCTAGAAAAATAAAGAAGTATAACCGACAACATCAGGTGCTTTTAACCCACCAATGTCCCACAAGGCAGCCTTAACCTCCTCATCGGATATATCAGCTATCAGTAGCTGTCTTTGTACATCATTAAGCTTATGACCTTTCAAGACAACAATGGGATCAATCTTCAACTGGTAACCCCTATCTTTTCCCAAGAATTTCATAAAGCCAGGAATTCCTCCTTGATCTGAACTTCATCAGAACCTATTTATTCTTATTGTTCTTTATTACATATATTATCTTCTTCTTGTTTTTATTCTGAAGGAGATTATGAAAATATCTAGTGTTTTTATTCGTAGAAGTGAACCATAACTCCTTTGCTCTCTGCTTTAACATTTCCTCCTCCCTCATTAAGAGTTTCTTATACTCCTTAATAGCCTCTTGAACAAAGACACGCTTATCATTTGAGAAATTTTCTCTTAGATCTGTCTGTACTCTTTGCACTTTTTCCTCTGTTGATAAGATCCTTTGAGACATGTTATCAAAACCTTGCTAATGAAGTTAATATAAAGGACCCTTTAACCATTTGAATTTCTACATAATATGATACATGATACTGTCATGCACTTCTTTCTTTCATCCCTCCTTCACAATATCAATGAAAGGCCTGACACCATGCATTGACAAACCGAAAGGGCAGCGTTTTCCTTTCCGAACATACCAGAGAAATACCACAGGAGAGTGGTCAGAAATACCTTATTCAAGAAATATAATTGAGGCATTATATGTCTTGAATCATTCTTCATCTCCTAGAACTCTGTCTAGTTTAAATCTCATCCATGAAGAAGAATCTTGATTGTTAAACCAAGTATGAAAGACCCGTGTTGGAGGTAAGTCTTCCAAACTGCTTTTATAAAGACAGTTTCTTATTTCTTCACATGGTTCAACAGTCATCCCTACAAGTTCTATCTACCATTTGAATTTCTACATAATATGATACATGATACTGTCATGCACTTCTTTCTTTCATCCCTCCTTCACAATATCAATGAAAGGCCTGACACCATGCATTGACAAACAGAAAGGGCAGCGTTTTTGTAACGCCTCGGATTCTCTGTCCAATACCTGCTAAACACGTGGCGTTACCGCCGCTCCAAAGTTTCCTTCGAAACAAGGCGACAAGAATACAAGGGGTTTAAGTATCAGAAACATAGGATTTAGGAATAAATATCCAACTTACATCGTTCTGTATTACATGAAAATCAATGTCTAGAAAGAAAGGACAATATTACAACGAGCCGAATTCATTCATCCTTGTCAAGTAACGGACCCTTCATCGAATCTTTATTATCTGAAATGAACATGTAACCGTGAGCTCGAAAGCCCAGTAACACAGGATACACATCCATCTCAGGGGTCTGACATGTTTATTATATCATGCATTTCCCATGCGCAAACAGAATGCAATGCAAGCAGCACCGAACAATCATATGCCAAGCAGGAATGTTTAAATTATACACAAGGTAATATCTCGAGTCAAACCAGTAAATCCTTTCTTTTTCGTCGTCAAAAGCCTTTATTGGGGTTTTTTAAGGCTCATATATATTTCGTAACAAATCATGTTAATTCTCGTGACTTTTTCAGGTTAATGGCATGTTCTGACATGCCATATTGATTCTCAGGATTTTTACAGGTAAACAACGTGCTTTTGTCACGTTATAACAATTCTTATAAATTTTTTACAGGTTAATAACGTGGGAGGAGTTACAACAGGAATTTAACGTTAATAGTATCGCCATACTAATAACAATTAAACAAACAGGATTGTCGGTGCAGACGACCCAGGATGGTTAATAATAACCAAACACGACCACCAAATATATTTCAATTGATGCCGCTGCGTGCACGCGAAGGGAATTTCTATCCCTCCGTAGCTAGTCAGGACTCGTAACTCTCCCAGTTATTATCATTTACAGAAATATCCTCATTGTTCAGGTCTTCAAGATTTTCAGACAGGTAGCATGAAATTAAATATATTAATTCCATGTATAAAAGGATTCAAGATTTTCTGGCATATAATATGAAATTAATTATATTAATCCATGTATAGCAGGTGACCATCATGGTGTTCGTAATTCGAGATTTCAGGTATATAATATAAAATTAATCATATTAGTCCATGCATAGCAGGTGACCATCATGGTGTTCCATAAATTTATATAACGCTATATTTTATAACGTTCTTAATAATTTTCAGGAATAATAATTCGTTACAAAAATAATATCAACAAGCACAGGATATCACACATCAAGAGCAAGCAATATTCAGGAGATCGTTATTTAAATTCTATAATATTCTACAGGTTGCATCGTTACCCTTCTGACAAACAAATCAAGTCAATCAGATAATCATAATTTTATTCTTTTTATTTATCATGCGAGTACGTGATCACACAATCATATAAATAAAATCACACACATATAATTTAGGATAACGATATGTGTTATCTTATCATTTTATATAATCGCTCAAGTAATTCCAAACTTAATTCTGCTCCCTCGTAACGTTTGTACCAGTTAGAGCGGATAACAGGTCGCTGCAATCAAGATGCTCATCACATAAGGAATCCAGAATATTAACTTCGAAACCACTTATAAAGTTAAGTTGATGGATATCTATAGCAAGGATCAGTTAGTCAAGATGAATGCTAACCATTCGAAGAACAAGTCGAGCACTAACATGCCCCAAATATGATATAGGGCAAAGTAGGGATACAGCATCAACCATTTTCACAATGTCCGACTGAGTGAAAGCAGCCAGAGGTATTATCGTCCCCTGAGAATGCCCAACGTAGTAAATCTTGGAGTTTGCTCGGTGACTAGGAGACACTTCAGGAGTTCATCCTTGGACGATACTTTTAGGGGGTTCCCATTCAAGGAAGAACCTTTTGCACGAATTCCTGTGAACAGCTTATCCATGATGGGGTTATACACAACGCCTACTACTGGAACCCTTTTTTTTTTTTTATTGTAAGACCAATAGATACACAAACAAAAGGAAACCCATGCACAAAGTTGGTTGTACCCTCCAGGGAATCGACAATCCAAGTGGGCTCATCGGTCAGTGAACTTATGATCTGGAAAGTGTTGCTTGAGGTGATTGAATACAAGATCTTCACAAACTTTATCTATTTCTGTGACCAAATCTACCAAGCCTTTGTGCTCCACAGTTTTGGTCTGATAGAATCCCTTGCGAATCACCTCGCCAGCCTTCTTTGCAGCATCAATTACGATAACCAGGATATTACAGTGAAGTGGTAGCATGAGACCCTGGGAAAGTTTGCTTTGGTCGCAGCTCATTAGATGAACATGTTGTTTGCTGAGCAATCTGTTATGATAGATTTGCTAGAATAGTACCAGCCATAGTTGCAGAAGACTCCTACCTATTCCAAGAACAGCAATATTCACAGCTGCAATGATCAGGGGAAAATGTTGTGATCAGGCAAAACACCATCCTTCAACATCTAAACAAACATATTCACGGCCTCCTCTTTCTCACCCGTTTGACACACGAGAGCAAACATCGTCTTCTTATTCCTCTTGCTTCACACCAAGACCTCGAAGGATTCGCACCAGCCTTGACATGAAGAGATCCAAAAACTCTAACCATTGCGAGCAACAGACGCCTCCCTGTAATTCTCTTCCTGTTCCATGTACATGTCCATGTGCCTCATCGCCACCTTGTCGGTCAGCTTCGACATCCAGCTGTACGGATCCTCCCATGTCTCAGCGTGCAGCGTCGTCTCCGTTATCATTTCACAGCAAGTTGACAAGCCAATCGATCAACGCTAGAGTTATACGTGCAGATTCTTAAGCTTGATGTGCTCTTACATCTTCTTCACAGCAACAGTCCTTGACGCCACTTCTGCGATGACACCGGATACCTTCCTAGTTGAGCCGACAAGGGAATCGGCGTCAGGATCCTGCTGTGGAGATAGCGGACTCAGCGGCGAAGGCAAACGGCTGCGGTCCAGGGTCATTTCGAAGTTTCGAGTTTTCGAATGTGTGCACACCAAGTGTTTGTGAAAATGTGTCCCAGAGAAATGACGTGTGTTTCTGGGTCACGTTGTTGCGCGTGAATGCCTCTGGATCAATCTGGTTTGAGAGGTTGTTAGATATTTACGAAAGCCGTTGAGATTTTCAAGGGATTCTTAAACCAATCAAGCTGATGAAAAACATCTCATCATATCTACATAAATATTTATTTATTTTTCTAAAAATTTCAGGGTATTACAGTTTTCTTTTCCGAACATACCATATAAATACCACAGGAGAGTGGTCAGAAATACCTTATTCAAGAAATATAATCGAGGCATTATATGTCTTGAATCATTCTTCATCGCCTAGACCTCTGTCTAGTTTAAATCTCATCCATGAAGAAGAATCTTGATTGTTAAACCAAGTATGAAAGACCCGTGTTGGAGCTAAGTCTTCCAAACTGCTTTTATAAAGACAGTTTCTTATTTCTTCACATGGTTCAACAGTCATCCCTACAAGTTCTATCTTTTCCTTTTCATCAATGAATGCATTAAGGTCTCCAAGCACAAGCTAAGGCTTAACACAATGAGTCTCTAAAAAGATTAAGCTCCTCCCACTGCTGTAATATCTACGTGCGAGTATTGTGAGCATTTACAAAGGATAGTACAACATTGAATGATTGACATCCACAGATGAAAGATCAACATGCACCACCTGGTCTGAACCAGATATATTTCACCACAAAATGAGCTTCATCCCAACAAATTCAGATTCTTCCATTACAAATATGATACTAATTATTCACAAAACTCCATCTCCTGAAACAAGAAGTAAACACCCTACTGAATTTAATTTCTTTTACCCTGGTCGGAGTTTGACGTTATTAATGCAGTCCTATCTTATCAAAAATTGATACCTACCTTTCTTGATAAGAATCAAAGATCGTATTCGTCTATTATTAGGTCAATCTTCCGAATCGCTCAAAGTAAAATATTTATCAGGCTAATTGATTCCCCTAACGTTCCAAACACTTATCATGTATCAGTAATTACTCCCAAAAGGGAGGAGTGACTATTCTTAGAAACTGTTCATCAATCAGAGCCTCAAACCTACCACCATCTACCTTCACAGGCTCAGCTAGGTTGATCAAGCTTTTGATCTCAGTCCATTCCTAATCTTAGTCCATGATCTGTTTTCTTACCAGTCTTCACAGGGTAAGGAGTAACGGATTCAATCTGCACCTCATCAGATTTAAACTTGGACTTCCATACTTTCCTCATCCTAGGCTTAATAGTGCACTCAGAAACTGAATAAGCCGATATATTATAGGTACCTCAGCATACTCGTTTCCATTCATATACAATAGGTTGAATGATTTTCTCCCCTTCAGGCCCAGTGAAACTAATGGTCTCAACCAGTCCTAGCTTGGAACTAACCTCCACTACCACTCTAGGATAGGAAATTCTACCCTTGACAGCCATCTGCATATTAGTTTGGATAGGTCTCCTTACTCGGCTAGCCAACTTCTATAAGGCATTACTACCCAAAAATTGCAGATCCAAGCTTGGGGAGAAACTTAATTCTTTTGATGTAAGGTTCTTATTCTTAAATATAACAATAAATTGAGGAGGAAGATGACAACTACGGACTGACGCCTGGAACGACGAACTCATGACGATGAACTGATGACTGCGGCGACGAATTCACGACGACGAACGAACACTAAAATTTCAATCAATTAACGACAGTAAGTTCTATCACAAATTTCAACATAAATAAAGTTTTGCGACGGGAACAGACTGTCGCTAATAGTTTAGTCGCAAATGGACTTAGCGACAATATATATATATTTTTCGTCGCAAATTTGAGACGTAGTCATCGCAAAATAGCGACTGAAAGAAGGACCGTTGCAAACATCTTGGAAACAAGCTTTGTGATGGAACTGGACTTTCTGTTGTAAATTAGCGACGAACTAAACCAAGATCTGTCGCAACCTCTTATTTCATGAACCCTAAAGTTTATGACGGATGAAGTCGCTAATTAGCGAAAGAAAATAAATTTTCCGTCCCAAAATTGGATTTCTAGCAAAAAAAAAAAAGTTGAAACTCGAGCTCATCTACTGTATACATACAACCAAACACCCGAAATATATATTTTTTGGTTGAAAACCAGTATCCAATACAAAGAAACATCTAACGTCGATGTTTAAATCATATTTAAATAAGTTATACACCACTATTCTCCGAATAAGCAATAAATCCAACATAATATTCAAACAACAAAACCTATAATGCAGTGGTCTGCTCGACGACGCCTGGGGTGGGGAGGACGGTGGATCCCGAGGATTTTGATTAAGCGGGTTGTTACCGCACTGATACTATGTTACCTCATCAATGTGTGTTGTCAACATCGCATTGCTCTCCTTCAATTCGGTGATCTCACGTCGCTCTACCGAGGAAGAACTCTTTCTACTAGATGATAGTGTGTCATTCGAGTAGAACATTGAGCTAGCAGACCCAAGACCATACACATGCCCTTTCTTGCACCCAACCGCCTAGAGATTTACCTGGTCTATAAATACCTTTTCTTGCTCCGTATTGGGCTATGTCTCCGCAAACAACCGATCTATACACTATTTTAATTGATTTAGTTTCCTATAAATACAAGCTCTCTTCTCCTTGATAATTTCTTACAAACACAAAACAAAACACTCTTTACTATACAAGATTTGTAAACAAGAGAGAGAAGAAGGAGAAGTTTGAGGAGAAAAGGAGAAGCTAGATGATAAGGAGAGTACGACGATGATCCTTCACCTTTAATAAGAAAGTGATAGTCTTGATTATAAATTTATGAAATATTACTCTTTGATAAATTTTGATATTACAATATGTTGAATTCTCACATGTCAGTTTTTAATAAAGTTAATAAATCATGATTCACAGTTATGAATCTTAATATATAAATCAAAACATGTGGATATGTCAACCTATAAAAAACTATTACAGGGATGATTTTGTGGGTGGATCTGAAATTGCATAATAGGAGTTAGAAGATAAAACCTGTATCACTGGAAAGGTATGGAAGTTTGATTTTTAGAATAGTTTACAAATAATTATTTGGAGTTGTATATAAAGAGTTATGAGTTAATTAGTGAATTAAGATCAAATTATTTTAACTACTAAAAAATATAAATTTAAACTAATTAACTGCTATTATTGGTAAGGTTTATGATGGAAACTTTAATTTACTAAAAATAATATTAAATCTAGTTTATGTAAACTTTTACAGAATAATTTTTAGAGTTATATGCAATAAGTTATAGATTTTAATACGTCTAAATGTCATTTTGGACATAATCTGGATACCTGTTTCAGAGGTCGGGAACCACGTTCTAAAGGCCAAGACGCAAGTTTTAGAGGTCGAGACACCCATTTCAGAGGTCGGGATATCCGTCCCAGAAGTCGGGATGCCGTATGAGAACCTTCAGGATCGGGAATGATTGTTTTTACCTCAAAATAACTCCAAATATTCACAAATACCTCTAATGATATTCAATATATATAATCATTATCATAAACAATCAAAATAAGTATCAAAGGCTTTTACAAATATCAGCATCATCTCCTAATATTAATAAGATGATTTTTCATGAAATACGAATAAATGTGTTTAACTCTGTAACGCGAATAAATATTCATAAGAAAATATATTAATATGCGAATCTTAATATGTTATAGGAGTTGGAGATGTTGCTTGTTGACACATAAAGGAAAAATTGAGCGTGTGTATGGAAAGCGGTGTAAGAAGGTAACATTTAGATTTATTATGTGTGACGATGCGCATTATTATGTATAACAAGGTATAATAATATGCATTGCAGTGTTGTGTACTAAATTCTGAGTGCTGTGGAGTGTTGTTGTGTGACGTGTGTTATGCCTTGTTTATAGATATAATGATGGTGAATACGTGAAAGGAATATAAATCCATAATTGATGAGATAACTCCGTGGTATAAAACACAAAAAAGCATTGTGTCTATCGTTTGTGTTATACAGTGACTTGATAGTGACATTCTTTCATTGCCCTGTGAGGTTGTTTTGATTTGAGGGAAACTCATTGCAGAAGATCCTAGGTTCCGGTTTGACTGATCTTCTTTCGCAGATGACCATTTTACTAAAACTGAATAAAACTTGATAAGTTGAAATTAAATTAGTCAATAGACCTTCTTGTACCAATCTAACCACTATTCTGCTTAAAAGTGAACTGATACTTACAGACCCATTGAATCAGACACGATAATCATAGAACCTAGAAGTCTTATATGTAACTAACCAACTATTTTGCCCAGACCTTTCACTGAAGGCTTATCTGTCCCAAGTTAATTGTTCTTTTCAGAGTTTTCACAATTCTGATTCTTACTGCCTGATATACTTCATCTGATAGAGTATCTATAGACGATCAAAATACTTATCCCAAATGTTAGTATTTTCTTGGATTCATCAAATCCATTAATACACTTTCACGATATAATCAATATGAGATGAAGTTATGTAAAACGCTATGTTCCCTGACGTCTTTTTTTTTTTTTTTTTAATAGAGTAATGTTTGATTTCAAAAAAAAAATAAAAAAAATCTCATAGCAAATCCAACCATGAGGTAAAAATGGTACTATTTTCATAATTTGGCATCAAAAGAAAAAAATCAGTTCTCCAACCATGAGATAAAACAGATGTTTAAATAGAACTCGGTTATAAGAGAAAATCCAATCTTGGTGCTAAAATCCAATCTTGTTTTATTATGTATAACAAGGTATAATAATATGCATTGCAGTGTTGTGTACTAAATTCTGAGTGCTGTGGAGTGTTGTTGTGTGACGTGTGTTATGCCTTGTTTACACCTAAATGATTTCATTTTGAAAGGAATATAAATCCATAATTGATGAGATAACTCTTTAAATCGAACACAATTTAAATATCATTGTAACTATCTATGATATATCTCATTATGTTTTCAACACGTCATAAACTTCTCAATCTTGTGCAAGAGAAAAAAAAACTTGGGATTTTCACTTAATTTTTTATCTCCATTTTCAATTATATATCATTTAAGTATATTTTATTAAATTATTCAAATAAGTTATATGGTTTTATTGTAACATCCTAATTTTTTTATAGCATATTAATACAAATGACGTAAGAACCGTTGAGTCCCAATACCCCTACTAGGTAAAAATTACTTAACCATTTTAGGTATAGAAATAAATAAAATTCACTTAGATATAAGCAATATTATTATAAAATACATCAAAAATTCTCCTTTATTATATATTTTACTTAGTTCATAAATCATAATCCAGTACGTATATATTAGTATCATAACCTATATCACACTTGCACGTCGTTTCTAACTCCTAAAAACAAAGAGAAGAGAAAAAAAAAATAGTAACTGTGAGCCATATGAGCTCAATAACGTGTCGATCCTCTTATCAGGAGTTACACGAGAGAAAAAGAAAAGAAAAAGAAACGAGTAGCATCTCCATAGATACAATGCGTCCCTCAAAGCCGAAAGCACAGTGCGTCTAATGTCATAGACAGAGCGTCCTATTCAGTTATCGAAAGCATAGTGCGCCTATTGTCATAGCTGGACAATGCTTCGTGGGCAATGTGGTGGTTGCGGTTGGTGATATAGGTGAGGTAGGACGAGCATGAGATGAAGAGTGTGAGGAGAGCGTCTTTGAACCAAACAGGTTGTGCTGTATATTGGGGGTGGTTGTGATGGTTGTTGAAACGGAGGCTGAGATGTTTATGGGTGAGGTGAAGGTGATAGAGATGATGGTGGGCGTGATAGCACAGGTGGCTGAGATTGAAAAAATTAACAGATGATTAGAGTTTTCTATATTCATAATATAGAGAAAGGCTAACGATGAAAAAAAGTTGATTAATTTAAAAAACGAGAACTGTTTGATAAATTAAAAATCATATATAACCTTTTGATAAATAAGATTGAATAACATCATTTATTGATAATTAACATTAACCAATTAGGTAAGAACGTTGTGATTGTAAGAAATTTATTAAAATAAAAATTCTGGGGTCTAAAATAGAATCATACTACAATTCAATAATTAATATTTTTTTTGTTTCATATATTTTATAACACATATGTATTTTATATTTTTTTTATATATATAAAACAAATATTATTTTAATATCAAATCAAATTTGATCGTTTTGCAACATATATTAGGTTGAAATATGTAACTTATATAAAAATTAATACTTCACAATAAATTTATAAAAAAATCACAATTCATCATCATTACACTCATGTTAAATTTTATATCGATACATATATATATATAATTAAAACATTATAAAATATATAAAACAAAGAAATATCAAATATATTTTTGGATATCAAATTAGAATATAAAAATAACTACGCCAGCAGCGGACTTCTCTCACGCCCACGACTAGTGTGACAGAGTACTCACTTCTTCCATTGAAATTAGGGTTTCAAAAGCACTGCCTCCACTATGCACTTCACAGTCTCCTCCCCACTCTTCTTCATCGAGTTCCCATCTTTCTCCATCGACTAATCCAAAATCTCTCTGAGGAAACTTTATTTTCTTTCCTTTTTTTTTTTGATTTTGCTTATGTTCTGTTGATTGTATTGTGTTCATGGCAATGTGTCCCCGTGATGAGAGATTTAGTAATCTGAATGCGTATGCATTTTGCTCGATGTAATGTAATTCTACTTGGTGCTCCCCGTGCAGTGTCGCGGCTGTGCGGGTTGAGGAACCGGTAGGATCGCGAATCTGTACTATCTTTTTTGGGACGGAGGGAGTATAATTTTACTTCGAGCGAGCGGAGGTTGATACTTGGCGATTTCTGAGGGATGCATTGCTTGTGCTATCTGCTATGTGTGTTTTTTTTTGGAAAATGGTGTGTTTGCGTGTTTGTGTGATGTGGGTTGTGTCGGTATCTAAATATTTCGTCAATGGGAATTTTGTGCTGGTCATTTGTTCATTGTTATACCGCTCTGTTTTGAGGGCGAATGGTGTGTGTTAAGTTTTTTTTTTTTTTTTTTGGGTTCGAGTTTTGTGCTTTGCCCTTGGCTTATAATGTGCTACTATGTGTTAGTCTTGTGCGTTTTGTGTTATGTTGATTTTGTTGCACCTTTCTTTTTTTCTGTTTACCTAGAACGTTCTAACTGGGCTTGCAGAGTGTGAAGCCACTCTCTTCATAAGTGTGAAGCCGCACGGTGTTTACTTGCTTGCCGAGTCTATATCTCCAAGATCATTATGTCTTTGATAAGATGGTTTTGTCGTTGCATTTTGCAATTGTAGTACTGATGGCGTGTTTTACTTCTGATGTTCATGTTTCATGATACATTATTATTCTGCTATCAATTTTCATGTTTCATGATAATACATTGGTTTTGAACACTTCCTTCTGTTGTGAAGGGCATATGTTTTTAAGTTCAGCCGCGAAGTTTCTCCCTGAACTAACCTCTGGTGTCTAGTTGCTTTGATCATCATTTTAAAAATTTTTAAAAGCTTGTGTCTAGATCTATTTAGTTGCTTCTGAAGCCTTAAAAATTTCATTTTTAAGTCCTTCCTTTTGTTAACAATAAGTGCCCCCTCGATTGTTGCTGTCATCTTAGCTACCAAACTAGAGTATCTTTCCTTGCTGTTCGACTGAGTCGTCTGTTCAAACTGAATTATCGATCAAACTTGGTCTCCTTTTATGACTGACCCTATCAGATTCAGAACCTGTTCTGGCTTCAATTAGGAACCGGCCTCCTTATTTGTGACCTTGGTCTGCAAGTTCAAGCTAAGTGTGAATGCCCAGTGAATCAGGTTGAATGGGTCTTGATGAGACTAACAGGGTGGTTTATATGATAGAGATCTTTGTGATATCATGAATGGGTCTTGATGAGACTAACAGGGTGGTTTATATGATAGAGATCTTTGTGATATCATTGTTTAATCTGTTATTACTTATGATTTGATATGTTAAAATACCAGTTTATGTTTAAGCATATTGTCGAGTGTTAGATCTTGTTTCTCTTGAGTTAGAATTCTATTAGACCTTCACTTGGGCCCACGAAGCTCAGGCACTTTCCAACTCTGACCCAACATTCCCGGCACAAACAAGTATAATTAAGCTATTACGGTCTTGATACGGAGCTTGATTGTCTGAAAAGTGCATTTGAGGTAAGATATTTTTTTCTTGGGTCGTTTGCATCTTTTCCAGGCACCAATGAAGAAGTAATTGTAGTAGTATGCGGAATTGGTAAGCTGGGTGTTGTAGATGTAATGTACGTGCTTCACATGTCGTGCTCTTCACTTGACAAAATGGGATTGCAAGCCATATTAATATCGTGTAACTGAAAGGTTGGAACTAGTGTACTGTATGACAAATTTATGACAGTACAGGATGGTTCTTACAGGTTTGGTTTGTATTAAGTCCTGCTCTTCATGTCGTCCTCCGCTCACTTGATCCATGTTGATATCGAGGAACGGAATACCTTGCTCTAGTTTGTTAGCCCGGGGGTACGCTTAATGTGATCGAAGAAGCTGCCTTTTATTCTTTCCTTGCATTTCAGCCTTGTGCTTTTCCTCGAAAATAAGCTCTCCACTGTTCCATGCAGATTTCGAACACAAGTCCAGTGCGATAGTGGTGAATCAGAATCTGCAAATGCCAAGTTTGTTTTGGTCGTGGAAGTTGCTGCCTCCCGCATGGAAGTTTGCTCGATCACAAAGGTTACTTACGGAGTAACATTGATAGTCGGTGAAGCATATCGTTCAGCTGGATCACAAAACAGCTAGCACAATACAATGATTTCGTGTTTACAATGTTGGTTACATACTATTTTAACAAACACACATTTTTTCGCTACGTTTCTTTGAACCCATGAACAAATCTCATTATCCTGCAGCAAACTTGGAACAAGCGGGGCTTTCAGTTCTTCAGATATCTCAAATAGCTAACCAGCTGCTCCAGGTTCTTGTGCGAGCTTCCGCCTTCCTTCACCGCCACCTTTGCCGCAACTTGAAGCTCCCTTGCCCGAATCCTCTCGGGACGATCCTCCCTTACTGACTCCTTCAACAACCAAGCCAACTCCTTGGAATCAGGAACATTCTCTGGCCCATCGACCCTCACCTTCAACCCTGCCCCAACTTCCTGAATTAGCCTTGCATCTACGAACTGATCAGCACCCTGTGGCCACCCCACCATCATCACCCCGGCAGCAATGGACTCAAGCACAGAGTTCCACCCGCAATGAGTCAGAAATGCCGCTGTGGCAGAATGTCGCAGTATCGCCAGCTGTGGCGCCCATCCCCTGATCACAAGCCCCCTTCCTTCCACACGATCCTCGAATCCCTCTGGTATAGTCCCTGCATTGGGACGATCTGATTCCCTAAACGGCCACACAAAATCCACACGGCTGCTCTCCAACGCAGCAGCCAACGCCCTTAACTGATCACCCGAAAGCGACGCCCTGCTTCCAAAACAGACGTACAAAACCGAACACGCCTTCCTCCGATCGAGCCATTCCAGCACCTCCTCAGCTGGGACAGAGTTCTCCCCGCCCCGCTTAGCCATCGACTTCAGATCCTCCTCTTCAACCGGCAACAGCGGCCCAACAGTCCAAACCCTCTCGTTCCCCATCTCCTCCTTCAGATACTCAACATAAGCCCTCTCGAACCCCTCGAACGAATTGATGATCGTCGCATCGCTCTCCAAATTCTTCCTCACACAGTCCCTGAAGAACTCCCACTCCTCTCCCTTCCCCTCGACGCCCCGGTAAACATGCGAAACCTGCCACCAGGGGATCACAGGTTCCCCCGGGATCCCCCGGAACTTGACCCCGAAGCCTAAATCCCCAGGGTTCGGGTTCCGAGGGGCGTCCCTCCAGAGCGTATAGAACTCTGCTGTCCCGAACGCCCCCGAGGGGCAAAAAGCCAGTCTCGGGATCCCGAGCTCCTCGGCCAGGTCCCTCGTCCAGCCGAGGAAGAAATCGCTCACGATGCACCCCGGGGTCGAACCCTTGTTCTGGATCTTACACCAGTCCCTGATCGGACCAGCCAGCTCCTTGAGAGCCATTATCTTCTTGATCAACGAGAAGTTCGACGTCGGAGGGGGCGGGGTCAGTACAAGGGTTTTCATGCTGGAAGGGAGAGTGAGATTCTGATGGTGAGGTGGGGTGAGGAGGAATGTGATCTTGAAGTCGGGGTGAGCGACGAGGAGGCGGTGGGCGAGGTCGAGGAGCGGGATCAGGTGGCCGGAGGCTGGGTATGGGATGAAGAGGAGATGCGGAGATGACCGCGACGACGACGGTGGCGGTGAAGTAGAGCCTGAGGATGTGGTTGTGGTTGTGGTTGTGGTTGAGGTTGTCATTATTGAATGAGTTTGTTTGGGGTTTGAGGTGTTGTGTTTTGGGAGTTTTGTTTATAGGGGGAGACAAAGAAGAGT
>LIEC01007687.1:14968-39521 GCA_001925005.1 Drosera capensis
GGGTTTGATGTTGATGGGTGTGATAGGGTTGGGGCCTAGCTATACGAAGTCTGTTGTGACGCGAGTGAAATTGTGCTGTCTTCGTTAGGGTGTGTTTGTTAGACTCTGTTATCAATGCCACGTTCTACAGGATATGTTCTCTGTATCAGAAAGGTTTTCGTAATGTAAAATATAATTATTTGTTTTTCTTTTTAAATTAAATATAACATTTTTAATTATTAAAGTATTCAATATATATTTTCAAAAGATTCGTTTATCGTTTCAATAAAAAAAAAATTATGTCATTAACGCTAGGTTGAAGTATATATAACTTAAATTATGATTAGTATTTCATGAAAATTTTGCAAAAACTGATATTTGATCTCATGATACGATTTTAACTTCATCTCGGTATATGTATTTTTCAAATTGTTACGAATAATTCGAAATGGAAAAAATAATTGTTGAGTCATATAATCAACTCTTCGAAATCTTGCAAAGGCCCTTTTCGTTTTATAAATACCATAAGAGGAAATTTGTTGAATGTTGATTAACAATTGTTTTTATTTTACTTGAAAACAACTATGATAGATGAATCAACAACAACAATTCAATTTATCTACCATCGGTAGGGTCTGAGAAGGATAAAATGTACACAATCTTTTTCTTGTCATGACGACAAAGAGATTGTTTTCTGATATCTTCAGAAAACAAATGCATAATAACAATAATATATAAAAAAGAAGACACTATAAAACAATTCAATTTATCTACCATCGGCAGGGTCTGAGAAGGATGAAATGTACATAATCTTTTTCTTGTCATGACGACAAAGAGATTGTTTTCTGATATCTTTAGAAAACAAATGCATAATAACAATAATATATAAAAAAGAAGACACTATAAAACAATGCCCACATATAAAAACATGATAAAATATAATAACAAAATTTCAATATTGAAATAACACAAATTGAATGACAAATATCAATTAAGACACCAAAACTAAATTACTATGGAACCCCTAAAAAAACATATCCTAAGTGATCCATCCATTATGACTACCCTATCACTTTTATCTTATTACGTCAAGAAGACCTATTTAGGATCATGTCTCTCGTTAGTCCATGAAGTGTCAGGTCTTAATAAACTCATCTCAATGCTTCTTTGGTCTCTCTTTACCCTTTCTAGTATCCGTAACTGCGATTGATTCACATTGTCTAACAAGTGCTTCTGGAACCCTATGTATCACATGTCCCAATTATCTCAGTCACGTCTCCCGTATCTTTGCATCAATAGCCGAAACTCCTAATCGATTTCTGATCCTTCCATTTATAACTCCATCTCATAGAGAGACCTCACACATCCACCGCAGTATGCTCTTCTCTATTGTATGCATCTTTTTCATATGGATTTCTTTCACAAACAACACTCTACTTTATATATCATAGCTAGTCTTACAATCGTACGATAAGATTTTCCCCTTAGTCTTAGGGAGATTCTTCTGGCGCATAAAACACTTGTAGCGTCACGTCACTTCTACTAGCTTGCACTGGTAAGGTGTATAATGTCTTCGTCAATCTCATCATTCTCTTAAATTATTGATCCAAGATACTTGAAGGATTAAGTCTTTCTGATCGCCTCAGTTCCAAGCTTAACTTCCGACTCTCGAGGATGTGGCATTTCATTGAACTTACACTCCATGTATTTTATTTTTATTCTGCTAAGCCTAAAACCCTTTGTCTACAATGTGTCCCTCCACCTCTTTATCTTTTCAATAAATCCTATGTTCGTCTCATCAATCAATACAATGTCAACAACAAATAATATACATCAAAATATCTCATCCTAAATCATATTCATCAATTCATTCATGATTATCGCGAAAAGAAAGGGCTAAGAGCCGATCCTTGGTGTAACCCTATCCATATAGGAAAATGCTCTATCACCTCTTGACTTGTCCTCATACGTGTCAAATCCCCGTCATATGTGTCTTTGATTGTCCTAATATATATCGGTGACACTCCTTTGTTATGCAAACAACTCCATAAAATCTTGCGTGGCAGCCTATGGTACGCTTCTCAATGTTTATAAAAATCATGTGAAGATCTTTTCGATGCGATCTATAGGTTTTCACTAATCTTCTCAAAAGATGGAATGCCTCTATAGTTGATCTATTCGGCATGAAACAAAATTGACTCTCTGCAATGTTAATAGATTCCTTTTTCATAATTTCATGGAATGACTCAATAATTTAATACTCCTATAATTATTACAATTAGGTTGTCACCTTTTTTCTTTTTTTTAGATTTATTACAACTAGACCGGCAGTTTTCAAGTTTTAAGAATGATATTAAATAAATGTGTGAATCAAACAATTCCCAGATTATCAAAAACACTTCAAATCTTTAATTGGGATTTCATCTAATCCTTTAGCTTTCTCTTTCCTTATTTTTTCGCAGGGTCTCCTTCACTTCTTGCATTAAATGAATCAAACTCATCAAAACGTTTCATGAACAATGATAGGTAGAGTAATTATGGGGGGGAAAAATGATAGGTACAGTCATAGTAGTGTGTATGCGAATATATGATCCGGTATCGTCCCCTGTCTCAACTTTTCCTACGTTATCACGGCTTTCTCGTACAATAATGGGAAGCGTAAACCCTGCAAATTGGCTTTATTGTGAATTTGGGATGACTTTAAAATCATTCGGTCAACGAATCGCATGTAAAGTGAATCGAATATGTAGACAATTTTGTCCAATTCCCACCGCGATACTCGCTGACATCACGGATGACGACGACCTTTTTTTCAATGTAATGTCTTTTGGGTCCATCCATCAATGAGAGTAATTACTGCATGTCTCAAATAATTATAGCCAATTGAATTGATATATGTTTGTTGATTTTTTATATAAATATTAAATTATTATTTATTTTTTTTATGAGCGAGAGCAGTGAAGACATAAAAAATAATAATGAGATTTTTTGATATGATATAAAATAAAAAATAAGAATATTTTAATATTTTTATAGAGAAAAAGTTACCAAATACTATTATGATAATGTTGTAATTTAATTAAAACGATCCAATTTAAACAATGTTACTCCCTTCGTCCTACTTATTTTGCAACGTTTTAACTTTGAACATTTATCGATACAAAGTTTGATAAACGTACAACGATGATCAAACGTATGTTTTTTTTTTAAATTTATCATGAAATATCAATAGTTGTGTAAGTTACGTATTTCAACCTAATACATGTTGCGGGACGATCAAATATGATTTAATATAAAAATGAGATTTATATTCATATGTATAAAATAATATAAAATATGTATATGTTGTAAAATATGTGAGACGATAGAAATATAATTTTATTGACACTTTTTTTTTTATTTAGGCTTTTTTATAAACAAAATTCACAAAGTAGAATCACAAACAAGTTAATTCCCAAATTAGGCTTTTTTTTCCAAAATATAATGAGAGAAGCCTCCCTGCGTCATTCTCAGGAGAAGACGCAAGGCGCCTTTATCTGGCATAAAGGCGCAGGATGTCTTCTATTGGCCTGCGTCTTCTATTGGCTAGGAAAAAAATCCTGGATCTGAACGCGTAGTTTTCCACGTTGTACGATTGTTCTTGAGAAATAGAATATAATTCTTTATGAATTAAAGAGAGTCATATACACAAACTGTTAGAAACATTAGTTTACCTTAATAAAAAGACTAGTGAGGTGTTGTGCCTCTCGGTGCCGTGTTTTGGTCTTCTCCATAGTAGAGATGAACAACGATTTTCTCTGAATTCGTACCTGAACTCGAACCTTCCTAGTTGGTCGTGAGATTCATCGCCTGCCTTGCAGGAACTCCGTGATTGTTGACGTCGGTCTCATATATTTGTATGATCATGTAACGTCAAGTTGAGTATTGATCATCCGTAATCTCATACGATCTAAAACCTCCAGCTCCAATTCGTGGATAACATGCATCGATAATTTTTCTTCTGAATCTTGATCTTCGTTACATCTCTGACCTCTCGCCCTGGGTAGCATAAAGTTCGGCCGATTGACCCATTGAATGACAGTAACAAAAAAAATAGAACCAATTTTTCCCAGAATCGATTTGAATGTAATTTAGACCGAAAGAATCCTAGTTCGCGTACATGATTTTCATTTTGGAGTTCGTTTTGAACGCGTCATCCTCCGCTCGAATCCTGACATCAATTAGGCGTAAGAGTCCTTCTTTGAGTGTATCTCAAATATTCTTAGTTGTCCATAAAAACATGAGATTTCTCCCCTCGTCAGATCGGATAACCAACTCTCTCCCATGTGTAGTTTAATCTCTATCTTGATGAAGCTCATATTCTTGTAAAATGACAAATAGAATGAAAATAATAAATAAAATCATAAAGAAATGTAGAGATGATGTATGAAACGATAACACAAAAGACATAATACATGGCGCTCTTAATACATAACATCGGATTACATATTACAAAGTGAAAGATAAATGTAGGTTTCATTTATAAGTGTTCATCTTGAATCTTTTTTCTTTATTTGATCTTTTTACAAATAAAATTTCCAAACTAGAATCGCAAACAAGTTAATTACCAAATTAGGCTTCATCAGGAATATCATTCTGCTTCATTTCTTGACTTTTTTTGGGGAAATGAATTTGTGATTACCACTATATTCTCGTAAACTACGAGGGAGGAAGGAAGGAGATGAGGTTACTAATGAATTGATATTGACCGTTGATGTATTTTATAAATATTGGTTAGACAAATAAATAAATCCTATACTTATAATATACAGAGGATTTTTTTGGGGAATGATCGATAAAAAGAATGGAGAATATAACTAAAACAATAAGCGTATATATAGATTAGTAATACATGATCAATAAATAAAATGAAAACTATAACTAAAACATATTGGTTTACATGATCAATGAATAGAATGAAAACTATAAGTCAAACATACTGGTGTATATGTTCGATAATACATAAGTCATAATACGAAACATCAAAGTCTGACACTATATAATACATGATACACCAGAAAGAATGGAACTCTAAAATCCAAACTACATAATATATGAGTAGAAAGTCCAGATAACTCGTGTATAAAATGAAATGGTACATTACAACAGAGAATAAATCAGTCTCGCCCTCGTCGGTCTTCCATGACCCTGACTCTTCCTCTAGTCGGTCCGCCTACATAACTAGATGGAGTGAACCTATCCGGTGGTGCACGATGCCTCGGGGATAAATCATCGGAATGCCCAGCATCGTCAGGATCTGCAGCATCATTATAGTCACTGTCTGGATCTGCAGCCTCATCTTCAGCCTCGCCATGGTGATGATCAGCTTCGAGATGATAGTGCTGGTCGAAGGCTGCTTTATGATAATATTCGGGATGGACAGAAAGATCGGTATGGCCCTGCTCGTCATCTGTGCGCTGGGCTAGCTCATCGTCTAACGATCCAACCTCTGAATCAAAATCCCACTCAAGCCCATCCTCCGATCCGATATCTCTCATACGTTGAAATAACTCTCAAAACTCATGAGAATTCCTCATGTGCCATGATCCTCTACGGATAAGAGAACTAATACCACTAGCAACGTGGAGCAGGCCTCTGATGACACTTGTGCGACGAACCCTAGGAGGACCTATGCGTTGTCATGTGATTTGATGATACCATAGTAGGTAGGCTGGGATAAAGGAAGGTCGAACCGCGGTCTAGTGATGACATAGCACAAAATGACTCTTTGCGTCATTCCAATGATCGACGTGTGCCTGATGATGACGGAGCCAATCAAAATCCCCACCTTGCCCACGTTTGATGAGGTCATATAATTCATCATGCATGTTGTGACCTGGTGGGATTGCCTGGATCCGATGAGACTATCGTGCTATACGAAAAGGCACGTAATACTCCACTATAGCAAAGTGGATTAGAGGAACATGAGAAAATCAAATGGCTCTGTCTCTCCTATCCACAAAATCCTCTGGCATGTCCTCCAATCTATCCTCAGTATATGGCTCCCAAATGAATTCAATTGCCGTATGCTGATCTAACAACAAGCAAAATAAAAAAATGGAGCTTCATCTGTATCAAGGTGCTTGCCCTTGATGGAGGACATCTTTACATGAAAAATAAAAAACTGTTTTGATTAAAAAAGTCATAATGATATTGAAAATAATATTTCTTATCAAAATGACATTAAGTAGTTAACTGTAAGCTAGAGGAAAAGTCACAACAAGAGATGGTGGATTCGCAATCTCGCTCGGTCTCACCATTGTGATCCTCTACCAAGCCCAAAGTTGCAGAAGAATAGCATAGCTACCGAACTTCGACCTGAAGTGGCCATCCTCAGTGGGTCCTATATAAGAAGGACAGAATGGCGAAGCCCCAAGAGTAGCTGAAGATGTTAATCCAGCGATCAAGCACATGAAGCCACATGAGTGGCACCTCCTTCCCGGTGCCATCCAGGAAAAGCTGGGCTCCGATCAAATGTAAAATATATGCTCTGGAGTATCTAGTAACTGTCAGCTCGTCCGCATTAGTCGGTAGCTCTCTAAAGGGAGTGTGAAGCCAGGCAACAGTACAATATGATCTCCGACGGCCACTAAGAGTCTCTCCTAGAAGCTGACAACACAAGGCATAATAGTTGCCTCCAGTAGGAACGATGATCGACGTCCCATGACTACAAAAACTTAGAAGTAACGCTACATCCTCTAGCATCACTGTGGCCTCCCTACATCCAAAATGAAACGTGTTCCTCTCAGGTCTCCACTTCTTCAATAGTGTTGTAATCAAGCAATGATCGATGGGTATGTCCACTATCCTATGGAACCATCGAAACTCTACTCCATCTGACGCAAGTCAATCCAATACCCTCGGATATGGGTCCCATGAATAATGTCGTGTGATGAGAAAACGATCTGGCTCCAAAAATATAAATAATAAAAGGAAAGTATATTATTTATAAGTTATACAGAATCTCTATATCCATCAAAATAAAAAAAGTATGATTTCAACCGCGCCTCTCCTTATGACCTCTGATCTGTGCTGCGTCTGACGAGTCAGAACCGTTCTGACCAATTGTTATTAATCTCGCCCTCCATGTCCGGGGGCACTAGAGCACTACTACTACTATCTTATATGGAATAGGTCCTGGGTAACCTCATTCGGGGTGGCATCTAATTAAATAATCAAATGATAAGGATAAATATAATGAGATGAATAACTTATATGCTTTTATTATGGGCTATGAAGTTGCCTTAACATTCAAAACAGAAAATGATACAGATTAATCTAAAACAAATGATGGAGCAATCTCATCATCTGTCTGCGACGAGTATTGCTTGGCCTCGAAGTTCCTTCTCAAGAGTTGTTAGGCGGCCTTATTCGAAAGGGGCCAGACATGTCTTCAATGGGTAGAGCAATAGATGATGGTTGAACAGGAGCTTCGTTTGGACAATTCTGACGATTATGATAGGGTTGTCGGTAGTTTCTGAACCTAGACCGTGAAGAACTAGAACTACCAGCTCTGTTGGGACAACTCCATGCTTTATGTCCAACTTGCTTACAATGATGATGACGTATGTCCCCCCGGGCATGTCAAGCATTCATCTCATTATGGATAAGATGTGTCCTCGGTTTGCCCCTATCCCTCTTTGTTTTTGGCCGAGGCATGATAATGGGATATTCGTAGGGTGGCCAGGCACTTGGATCATGAACAACCCTGAACTACGGTGTCCAAGTGCTGAGATGAGTGGTCATCCTATAGCAATCATCGACATATGAAATTGGATCTACATGAAACTACATACAACACTTCATGGCGTGTCTACAAGAATAGTGATACGACTTCCATATCCCACAACTGAATGTGCGTTCCGAGAAATTGATCTCGTGAATGTTGTTATCTTTGGTGATTAGCTCGTTCCACAAATGACCGGTCTTCACCTCGAAACGTCTAGGATCATGGTGGAACATAGTGGCAACATGATTGTGCACCTTGTTCTTCTTAATCTTGAAATGATGCATAACTAAAGGGTTCATCACCAACTCCTTAGTGATCTCTCCCTCAAATCTGTAAAATAGAAATTAAAGCGGTAGAATGTGAACTACACAAGTGTAGTAATAGGGATAGATCAACAATCCTTGAGGACAGAATTGAACATCTCTGATTGATTGGTCATCATGATATCGTATCTCCTCCCCCCATCATGAGCCAACGATCATTTCTAAACATTAGATACATTAATGATCTAGTCGCATGCCCTTTGACTCTCCTACTATATCTCGTTCATCTAGGCTTCCCACTTCATTTTCAATTGCTCATAACACAGCATCTTCAACCAGTTTCTCAAGACTTTGGTACTTATGTGCTTCCCAAAATTATTGGCAAAGTGAAAAGGACATACGCGATGACATGCATTGGGTTCTGACCAATGCTTAGACTCACACATCACCCTCAAAATACCAGCATAGCGATCAAATATGATATAAATACCTAATCTGTCACCGACCACCTACACAATGGTAATATTAAAATGATTAAGACCTGCATGTATTCCTTATCAATTAAATTCTTCATTTTATTTTCAAGAATTGGGCTAACCTGTCTCAAACTTTCAAAGAGCTAAGACCACGTCTCAATCGACTCCTTCCCCAACATCGCAAAAGCAATAGAGAAGAGCTTATTATTAGCATCATAGCCCACTGCAATATATATGATGCCGTGATACTTCTCTTTGAGCAAAGTAGCATAAACGCTGATCACGGGATGACAATGCTTCAATCCTTCGATTAAGGGTTTGAAAGCCCAAAAAATAGCATTGAACCACACATGATTGGAAATCTTCATCGACGTACAATGATAGATTATCATCAAACCAGATTTGGCTAGGTTACGGTATTCAAAAACTTAGGAAGCACCGCGAAAGACTTATCCAAATCCCCAAGAAGATCTGCAATAGCTTTCTATTTGGAAAGCCATGTTTTCTTATAATTCATCATACAATGGTAATTCCCCTTCACTTTTAAGGAGATGCTCGCGGCTACGACATGCCGAATCTGATCCGTAACAAGCTATGATGATAGCTGCACGTTATCATCTTAAACATTTTGTGTGTTACTAGTGTGAGCCCCGGTAATTTTTTTGATCCCCCTTCTATTGCTACTTTTTGGCTTCATGGCTCTGAGATGTCATTTGTAGCTACGTGGCTCATTATTCTTCCATTGTTTGCACCTCAAATCAATTATTACATCTTTTGATGTCAACACATGATATTCAACACCATGACGGATGGCTGAATCTGCTATATGGTGTAAGCAATTTTTCTTACAATCAAACTTCATGCCCTCCTCGAAGGTCGGAATGAGACAGGGCAACAATCGATTCATCACGATCGTTGACTCCTTCTGGTATCCTTCTCATATCGGTGTACATTGAAACCAGATGACTCTATCCTAGAGACCGAGCAGTAACAATAATGTTATCACAATCAACAGCTTGCGCACGATCATCATCATTATCATCATCCTCACCCTCACCATCTTCATCTTGAATGTGATTCTCATCATCATTGCCGTCCTGACTTTCAGAACTAGTAGTCTTATCGACATTTGTATCTTTTATTGCTTCATGGTTTCCTTGGACATTAGCCTCATCTTCGCTGTCCACGTCATCATCAAAGTTTGAGAAACAATAATTCCCGTTGTATTACATCCAAGCATTCCCTTCCAATACTACATGAGCAAGGACAATAGAAAGATCAACAACAAGATCAACATCGTCTTCATCGCCAGCCACTTCCACGGGCAAAGATGGTTCAGATTGTGCTGGAACAGATTGATGAGAATGTACTGGATAGGCTGAATGTGCCGGGATGTCAGGAACATTGCACTTCATGTATCACATCGCATAACAATATTGGGCGTTTTGAAGTATTTCAAATGATGTTTGCAAAAACACATCATCCTTGAGCTAGAACATATGTGAAGTGCCCATAGTTTGAGGCAGTTTAGCCCAGATGTTGATTCAGGAAGGTTCTCAGCCCACACCTGCTTTGTCACAGATATCCCTTGCATAATCTGTCAATCCTCAGCCAAGTTTGAAGTTCAGAAGAACCTTTGGTTCCCCTGGAACTGATAGTCCCCGTTGATTTTTGTACATCGTGTATCCCAATAACAAAAAATTGGTAGTAATTGAAATGCCATACCTATATCATTTTCAAACCACAAAGATTGAGAATTTAGAATTGAATGTGGCAAACATGATGTACTAATCCAACAACCTATGAAACTAATCTCAACTAAATGTTAATATTTTTAATTGTTTCCTAAATTAGTTTTCACTAACTATTATTTTGAACAATGTAACCTATTATTTAGTAAACATACTTGCACTAAGAAAATAACAAATAATGTGGGGAAAACTAATACCTATATCATTTTTATATCATAAAGATTGAGAATTTATAATTTCATGTGGTAGCAACATGGTGCACTAGTCCAATAACGTATGAAACTGATCTCAACTAACTGTTAATATTTAGTAAACATAGTTGCACTAACAAAATCACCGACATTGTGGGGGAACTAATACCTATATCGTTTTCAACATAAAGATTAAGAGTTCAGAATTTCATGTGGCAACAACACGATGCACTAATTCAATAACGTATGAAACTGCTCTCAACTAATTGTTAATATTTAGTAAACATAGTAGCACTAACAAAATAACAGAAAATATGGGGGGACTAATACCTATATAATTTTCAAATCATAAAGATTGAGAATTCAGAATTTCATGTGGCAACAACACGATACACTAATCCAATAACGTATGAAACTGATCTCAACTAAGTATTAATATTTAGTAAATATCCTTACACTAATAAAATAACATACAATGTGGGAGGAACTAATACCTATATTATTTTCACTAACCATGCAATCTTACATATTTTAACCAATTATTATTTTATTCCCTAATTTTTTTCCTAATTATATGTTACCTAATTTTTTTTAACTATTTATTTCGTAAATGAATATCATCTAAACAAGGATTTAACTAACTATTATTTTTCTAGTTGTTTTCTAAATTATCATTAACTAACTATTAATGTTAAGCAATGTTACATATTTTAACTAATCATTATTTTATTCCCTAATTGTTTCCTAAATATATGTTACCTAAATGTTTTTTTAACTAATTATTTCCTAAATTAATATCATCTACTTAGGCATATTAAAAGCACATAATAAAAATTTTTAGGAAGTCCTTAACTGAAGTTAATCCTAAATTCTTCGTAGAAACTCCGTCGTAACAACTCCACCGGAACTTCGCCGCAAAATTTCGTCGGAGAATTTCAATAAAAATATCAAACCAAAATTAAAATTTTGATAGTTTGAAATTGTGAAGAAGAATGAGGAGATAAGTGATATATATAGGATGGAGAGGGGTGAAATGCATCTCCCTAGGCGATGTGGGTGTGGGTGTGGCTCGGGGGCCCTAGATACCTAAAGGTGCTATGCGTGTTCTACCCAACTAAAGGCTCTGTGCGGCTTTTGATGAACTAAAGGTGCCCTGTGTCTTCTCACTACATTTTGGAAAAAGCTTTAGTTTGAGAATTAACTTATTTACAATCATAATTTGACAATTTTGTTTCTAAAAAGGCCTAAATAAGGAAAAAAACCCACGAAAGGAGCGTGTGTGTGGGGTTTTGTTTTTAGTAAGTGCTTCAATTAATTTTTGATTTCGTGTATGCGAAATTTGCTGGGACATTGGGTTAGTACTTTTTGGGTTCATCGAACCTAGGAGAACGTGTGGGTTCAATTGTTGACATCTAAGCGAACGTTGGAGTATCTATATTATATACACCCTTCATGTCTCACAATAATTATAACGGATTAACTTGATACACGTATCGACGTAAAGTTTGATATCGAATCCCTGGGATCTCTGACAGTTTGTTCAGGTGTTGGGAATGGAAAAAGTCTCTTAGGCTCATGCACATCTCTTTGGCAAAGATAATAATCTTTTCCCTCTTTCTTCAGCATCCCTGAATTCTTTAGAAGGGTGATGTGAATGGGATCTCTGGGCCTATCTACCTCAATAGCATTCAAATCAACCTTGAAATACTCCGCAAAGGGAGTAATCAAGCCTCCCATAACTATGCCTCTAGTCGTAACCTTAGTGTGATACATCAGCCTGTGTGCTACAAATGCTCCCGTGCAAACACCAGATTCAGCACACTGGTCATTAAGACCATATAGAATACAATGCAAACACAACGCCCTTTCTGAAACTGAACCCTAACTCTTCTCCATCCTTAAAATCATATTGACTATAAACCAATGCATAGTGCAAATAGCTGGGTTACCGAGCTGAGTACTTTTAGCATATTTAGGTTCAAACACCTTTTCACCGGTGAGTCTTTCCCAGAAGGTTTTTTGGTCACTCTTAAAGTCACCCGGCATGTCCCATTTTCCCCCAAGCTTAAAGCCATAAGCTACGGAGAACTCGTTCATATTCATAGAGCGAGGCTCACCTTCCAGTTGAAATTTGATAGCCTCCGCCTCAAGATCCTCTGGAGGTAATTCCTTGAATGAGCAGTTGATCTTGCTAAGGACCTCCAAAGTGAGACTAGAGTATGAATTCCATTTCTTTATGAGAAATTTACCCCATCCAAGTGTCGTGCCCATCTTCTCCACATCGTTCCACACCCTAATCCTCCCCAAGTCATCCAAATCTAACCATCGTGTTAGAACCAATGCCCTGTTCTCCAACTTTCTAAGCCGGTGATGATTAACTCGTGGTATCTCACGAGTTAATGGATAAGGGGTAAGTTATTCCTCCTCATCCTCGACATGATCCGAAATTGGTGGATTTGAAGAGAAATCTTGATATCTCCTTGGCTGTGTAGCCATCATCTTGACTCGTCGAGCTAGATTTGACATGTTGAATTGTCCAAAACTTTCCAAGCCAAAAGTGAACGACATCGATTTTTCACCTTTACGAAAATAGTATAAAACAATCAAAATCATCGAATAGATATATGTAGAATATTGAATCGATCAAAACAGACTAGAAATTAAGATTTCATACCTAGGGTTTCACGAAATGAAATCGATGAGACCGTCGAATCAAAGTGTTTTCGGATGAATAAAAGTTTGATGCAAGTATATTTGATGGTTTAGAAGTGAGATTGAATTATTTTGGAGAGATTTGAGGTGAGTTGGTGTGAAATGTTTGAGAGGAATTTGTGTTTGAGATTGTTTGGAATGAAAATGTGATGAAAAACCTGAGGAATTTGAGCTAAATGCATGACATAAGCTGCGAAACGATCGTTACGGCCTCCCTGTAATGATCGTTATACTGAGGCACTACTCAAGGAACGTTACAAACACCTGTAACGGCTTTGACATGGTCTTGTAACGCTCGTTACAGGCCAGAAATAAGCCCATTTGATTTTTTAAAATTCTAATTTGGTCCATTATATATCTAACTTATTGTAAACACTTAAAATACATCATTTGTGATGTGTTCCAACAATTTCGTAGATCGAAACCCACTGTGCAATTTTATAAAATAAAAAAACCAAAACGAAGTAAAAGCTAAACTAGAGAAAACTTGAAAGCATGAGTTGCCTCCCACAAAGCGCGCTTGTTTAACGTTAGTGGCTCAACGCCGTTAAGCTCACTTAGCACTTTAAAGTCCGTCTCAGCACTTCTAATGGAATTTCGTCCATCCATGGTGAATCTTTAAGCTCATAGAAACGCTTAAGGAGATGACCATTGACTTTGCAGACTTTTTCGGTTTTTTCACTCTTAATTTCAACCGTCCCATATTCATAAACCTTCTTGACAACAAATGGTGCTGCCCATCTAGATCTCAATTTCCCAAGAAATGATCTCAAATGCGACTTATAAAGAAGAACTTTATCGCCCACTTCTAAATGTTTCCGAGAGATATTTGTGTCATGAACTTGATTGAATCTCTCTTTATATACGTCATGACATAATTCATCCAACTTAGATATTTGGAGTTTTCTGTTTTTTGCACAATCTCCATATTTCAGATAGATATTTGGAGTTTTTTGTTCTTTTATGACCCATCAAGCCTTATGTTCAATTTCAACAGGTAGATGACATGCTTTGCCAAAAATAAATCTCTAGGGAGACATCCCTATTGGATTTCTATACGCTGTGGCTATGCCCATAAAGCATCATTTAATTTATTGCTGTAATCTTTCCTTTTGAGATTGATTATTTTCTCCAAAATATTCTTAATCTCTCGATTGGAGACTTCAGCTAGTCTGCTCATCTGTGGATGATAAGTTATGGAAATTCTATGCTGAATATTATATTTTTTTCAAAAGGATGTCTATCAAGTTATTACAAAAGTGGGATCCCCTATCGTTAATAATAGCCTTGGGTACGCTAAACCTGTTAAAAATATAATTTCTCACAAATTTGACCATCACTTTAGCTTCATCAGTTCTTGTTGGAATAGCTTTCATCCATTTAGAGACGTAGTCAACTACCAGCAAAATATAGTTAAAACCTTTTGAGCTCGAAAATGACCTCATAAAATCAATACCCCATATGCCAAACAATTCACATGCTATGATATATTTTTGAGGCCTTTAATCTCTTTTAGTTATTTTGCTAGTTTTTTGACATTACTCACAACTCTTCACAAACTTATACACATCCTTATTCAAGAATGACCAATAAAATTCAAATGATAAAATTTTGTGAGCTGTTTGTCTTATTCCAAAATGTCCACCAACATCAACTAAATTAATTTCATGATCAAGTATACACCGTGTAATTACTACATCAGCACAGAATTTCACCAAAATTGAGTCATCCCGAAAATAATATTTCACATCACTCTTAATCTTGCTTTTCTGATGTCTCGGAAGGTCACTTGATAGCTTTTTGGTAACTAGATAATTTACATGATCAGCATACCAAGGAGTATAGCCATGTGTAGAGTATAAATACTCATCCGAAAATAATTCAGAAATTGGGATAGACTCTTGAGTATTTGTTATGCTTGATAAAGGATCAGCAACATAATTCTAGGCACCCTTCTTGTCTGTAATCTCTATATCAAACTCTTGTAGTATAAGAACCCATCTCAAAAGATAAGGTTTCGATTCTTTCTTCTTCAAGAGATATTTTAGAGCAACATGATCAGAGAAAACAATTATTTTTGTGCCCAATAAATATGAACGGAAATTTTCAAAGGCAAAAATAACTCCATAAAGCTCTTTCTCAATAGTTGTATAATCACATTGAGCCTCATCAGGGTCTTGGACGCATAATAAATTACATGAGGTACTCTGTCCACTTTTTGATCAAGAACAGGGCTCGTAGCTTTGTCGCTAGCATCACACATAATTTCAAATGTATAATTCCAATCAGGGGATTAAATAATAGGAGTAGAAATCAATTTTTCTTTCAAAGTATCAAAGGCATTCTTACAATTATCATCAAAAGAAAATTTAGACTCCTTTTTTCGTAAATTGCTTAAAAGATTTGCTATTTTTGAAAAGTCTTTAATAAATCTACCGTAAAAACCGGTGTGTCCTAGGAAAGCATGTACCTCTTGAATGTAAGAAGGATACGATAGAGATATAATGACTTCCATTTTTGCATGGTCTACTTTCAATCCCTTAGCGGAGACGACATGTTCCAACATAACTTTTTTTTTCTACCATGAAATGACATTTTTCATAATTAAGTATCAAATTTTTTCTCGATACACCTTTTAAATATCATTTCAAGATTTTTCAAACATTCATCAAATGAATTGCCATAAACTGTAAAGTCATCCATGAAAACTTCAATAATATGAGAAATATAATCCGAAAAAATTGACATCATACACCTTTGGAATGTAGCCGGTGCATTGCATAAACCATCAAAGGTAACGGAATAATCTTGAACGTATCAAAGGGACATGTGAAAGTTGTCTTTTCTTGATCTTTAGGAGCAATTACTATTTGATTATATCTAAAATAATCATTAAGAAAATAATAACGAGACCTTCCAGCTAATCTCTCAAGCATTTGGTCCATGAAAGGTAACAGAAAATGATTCTTTCTACTTGCTGAATTTAATTTACCATAATCAATGCATACTCTCCAGTCATTTTTAATACTTATGATGATCATTTCACCATTATCTTTCTCTATGACAGTAAATCTTGTTTTCTTAGGCATAACATAAATTGAACTGACCCATTGAGAGTCGATAATTGGATAAATCACTCAAGCATCAAGGAATTTTAAAATCTCATTTCTTACAACCTTCATCATGGGCGGATTTAATCACCGTTGAGGCTCACGAGTTGATTTTGAATTGTCTTCTGATAAAATTTGATACATACAAGTGAAGGGACTAATTCCTTTGATATCAACGACTGTCCAACTAATTACTATCTTATACCTTTTTAAAACATTAATCAAAACTTCCTCTTGGGAATTTGTCAATAGGCTTGAAATAATGATGGATAAATTTTTCCCTTCTCCCAAGTAGGCATATTTTAATTGAGCTGCTAAGGGTTTTAACTCGAGATTTGGAGGATATATCACATAGGGTTGAATCTTATCATGATTTGCAGGTAATTCAAGTATTTTCACCTCTTCATGAGTTTTCAATCTTACTTCAAAGAATGTCAAATCATGATCATAATTTTTAAATAGAAAATCTTCTTCCTCCCCATCGATTTGCATAAATGCCTCCATGAATTCGTGCTCATTTAAATTGAATAATTCCTCTTCTAGTGATATGAAGGAATTTATTTAGCAGACTAAAAAAGGTTCATCAGTTGAATGTTTCATGACATCATAAATATTAAAAATAATTGTATCGGCATCAAATTCCATGGACAATGTGTCACTATTCACATCAATTTTTGTATTGACAATCCTTAGAAAAGGTCTCTATACCAAAATTGGAGCCTGTGAATTTGAACTTAATCCATCATCTGTTTTCAAAATATAAAAATCGGTAGGAAATACGAGCTCATTTACCTTGACCAAAACATCTTCAATTACTCCTATAGGATGTGCAACAGACTTATCAGCAAGTTGAATGACAAATCTGGTTGGTTATAATGGTCCTAAATTCAAAGAATTATGAATTAATAAGGGCATCACATTAATTGATGCTTCTAAATCAATTAGGCATCCAGAAATTTCGGCACTTCCTATCGTGCAAAGGATTGTAAACATGGCAGGGTCCTTTTGTTTTTGAGGTAGTCTCTTCTATAAAATAGCAGAGACATTCTCACTAACCATTGCACTTCATGACACTTAAGGCGTCTATTATTGATGCATACCTCTTTCAAAAAAATTAGCATATCTCCGAATTTGCTATATTGCATCCAATAAAAGTATATTCACCTCAACCTTCTTGAAGAGTTCAAATATATTTTTCTCTACTTCTGTCTTTTTATTCTTTGTCAGACGACTCAAAAATTAAGCAGATAAGGTTTGTTTGATCACTGTTTGGTCAGAATTATTTTTCTCAATTATTTTGGGTTCCGTCGTGATCATTATCACTTTCATTTTGAACTTCCAATTCATTTTCAACTTCCCTCGATTTAGGTTCAACTCCTTTCCACTTCTCAGCATTACAATATTTGTGTTCTTTCGTGGATTAAGTGGTTGAGAAGGAAGTTTATTACTCATTTGAGTCTTCAGCTAGCTCATATCAAAGGCTACTTAACTAACTTGACTTCGAATATCTTGAATATGGGCTTTAGATTCCTTAGCATCCTTTTGCATAGCCATTTGAGTTACAGCCATGGATTTAACCATATCCTCAAATGACACTCCATATGAATTGTCCTGATTGGTTGAAAAATTATTTTATGGCACCTGATAAAATCCAGGAGAAAATTTTTGTTGTTGGGGAACAAAAGGTGCATTATTTTGACTTCCCCAACGAAAATTTGGATGATTCCTCCAAGGTTGATCTGCATTATAGTTCTACCGATGTTGCCTTGGTTGACTAAGTAGGCCTAGAAATCCCAATGCATTAGCTTGCTCTTCTTTTAACATCGGACAAGAATCAGTTGGATAAATTCCACCGGGTTTTACTTGAGGAATGTTATTATTTGTAGTTAGGACTTTAGTAAGCAAATCGATTAATTGATCAAGCTTTTAGTCAGCAGAACTAGGAAACGAGGATATTTCTTGGACATTATGAGAATGTTCATCATCGCTATTGAAATCTTGAGAATTAACGGCCATCTTTTCTAGAATTTGACGTGCAACTCGTGGTTATTTGTCTTGAAGGTCACCCCCACATGTTGCATTTATCGAACCTCTGTCTATTGCAGAGAGTCGATAAAAATATCGTATGAGAAGATTTCCTGAGAATTGATGATTTGGACAGTTTAAGTATAGACGTTTAAAAAATTCTCAATACTCATGTAATAATTCTCCCTTTTTTTGTTTAACATAGTAGATCTGCTTCTGAATAGTCATGATTTTAGAGGAGGAAAATATCTATCGAGAAATTGGGATTTCATCAGCCCCCACGTATTTATTGTTCCCTTAGGTAAGTCATAGAGCCAATTTTTAGCGACATCTTAGACTCTAAATGGGAAGGCTCTAAGCTTAATGACTTGGTGAGTTACTCCTTCAGGTTTCATGTTTGCATAAACTACCCAAGATTCATTTAAATGCCGATAAGGGTTCTCACAAGGCAAACCATGAAAAGATAATAATTTATGTAAAAATTCAGAATTAAGTTTAAATTTCCTTGAACATCAGAAAACATGATACACAATGGATGTTCATTTGTATAATCATATATAGCTAACTCTCTCAATGTGTGATTATCAATTTGAGGTTCTTGAACATTTTGAGCATTCTGATTTTTTTGATTATTTAGCGGAATGTTGGCTTGATTGTCTAGCATATCTAAATTTACGAATTCAATTGGGGAAAAATTATGTCGATCGTTGATATTAGAAGATGAAGAACAAGGTGTAGAGTTTGAGATTGGAGATAGATGTTCAAATTGTATTGTTTTGAATTCACTCATGATTTTTTGAACTTCGCTCTTTGTAATCCTCCCACTTCTCAATTTCATAAAATTCAAAAAGACTAAAAATTTTGAAAAATTAGAATAATTTAATATTCAGAAATTTTTTTCAGGCAATTAATAAATTAAAAATACTTTAAAAAAAATTAGTAGAGCTAAATAGTGATCAAAACAGACAAAAAAAATTCTATTGGCACAACGTTGCAGTCCTTGAAAACGGCGTCAAAACAAGACTGTCAAATTTGAATAGTAATACACTTACTCATAATCTAGTTGTATTTTAATTAACTGCAGTAGTGGTATTAAGGATTGAACCCAAAGAGACAGTTGGTGCAATGTTTAGACTTGTAATGATCACGACGAGACCCTAGCAAGTTAATGAAATGTAGTAACTTGGGGGGGGGGGGGACTAATTAAACCAAGTAAATAGTTTCAGTTAAATAATCGCAATCTAAACTTATAGAGAATGTGAACTAAGGTATTCTTTATAAGGCAAAAATATAAGGAGGTTGATTAATTACATTCTAGACTTTAAGGAACAATCATTGATGATTATCATATGATTTCATTATTTTAGATTTCATTAGTTTAAATAATCGCAATCATTGATAAAATAATGTATTCGCTAGAATATTAATTACCAATGAAGTTGTATAATTAAACTAACCTATTGTATCTCTAACATACCGATGAGCTTGTATATGCTAAAAAATAAATAAATTGATTCAAAGTAAGAGAATTCACTAGACATGAACATTAATACTAATAAGCTTAAACTATCGTGTTCACATGCAATCAATCATAACATCATGATAATAAGCTTAAATCATAAAACATTAAACTATCTTGCTTAAATCAAGCCAAGAGAATTCACGAGTCATGAACAGTAATAATAATAACCTTAAACTATCATGTTCACATGCAATCAATCATAACATCATGACAATGAGCTTAAATCATGAAAGTTATTTGCTATCAACTTAACCACTTAGCGATTAATAGATAGTTTACGATATCAATATGTGGTCAAACTAATTGATTTCATAACATATTATTGAGTAAAGTCAGATTTTATGCATCAATCAATATATATGAATCTGGTTAAGGTGATCTATTTCATCTCATGATCCAATATAGATAGAATTTCATTAACCTTTTCCTACAAAGTAACTAGTCACTCATGATCATGAATATCATCACACACATCACACAATCGTGCATCATCATCTCTGAAACCAATGTTCAATAGGGATAAGAAGACAATACAACGCTGTATAGAAGAGATTTGATGTCAAAATAACGAGATTCAGTGCCGTATACCTTGATCCAACATAGCTTTGACCTCTAGCGATTACCTCCAAACGCTATAATGGTGTAAAGTGATGTATCACAAACTAATGTTATCACTTAGAACTTTTTTGAAACTTTGTAAAGTGATGTACCACAAACTGATGTTATCACTTAGAACCAATTCTTAGGTGAGAGTCGGTTCGTGCATTTTCAGTCTCAGTTTTCCTACAATTATCTAAGTGATCAATGGATAATAAAGCAATGCAGGAAATATAAACAATATCAGATTTATAGTGGTTCATCCTCAGGTTGGTCAGGAAGTTACATCTACTCTTCACGCATAGCAATAGCACTATGTATACCACTTTAAAAGTACACCCGATGCTCTCTTGCTCACTGTTAATCAAACAACAAGACTTCTCCAGTAGCTCCTCTATCCTAGGAGGCTACAAATGATTATCTACGTCCACCCTAAGACTAGACAATCCCCTTTGTAAACTACCCGCTGGTAGCTTGACTCATAACTCTTACAAACTCTTGGTCTTGGACAACAATCGATCATAGCTCCATGAGGTAGACCAATACGAACAACTCGATCATACAACATAATAAATCTATGAACATGAAAAACCTTGGCACCATTACCATACGGTAAAGAACATTGATCATCTAAGGTTAGAATTCACCTTGAGATTTCCATTGCAAAATCAGAATTCAAACATTCTTCAAATCAGCAAGACAAAAGTTGAAAACACTTGTTAAAAAACAATCAACTTTTTCTCCCTTCAAGTTTTGTGCCATTTGGTGAGTTTTCAAAACTTTTTCAGAATTTATTAAATAATTTTTCTTGAAGCTACAAGCTAGGAAAACATTGTCTATCTCATTAAAAAGATTTCTAGAGTAGATAAAAATAAGTCAAAATTAAATTTTTACTTGTCTCCTTAGTCTTAGGAATATTTTTAGATTATCTCATTAAAAATATTTTTCTAAAATAGTCCACTACTCATCATTCTGAAAAAGATATTTTTCTTTACTAAAAATATACGGATAATAACAGAAATTATCTTCTAGAGATGATGAATCCGAAAAATTAGGGTTTCAAAACCCAAAGCGGTTACTCACCCAAGAGACGGTTCTTTCAAGACTCAAGAGACGGCTTTTCAAAAACCATGTTTTTCATTTGACCCTAAGTGCTGAATAATTCTATTGTAGGATACAATATCGTACCTTATTATCCTTATTTAAATATCTAGATTGTTTATTATCAATTTTCATCTACTAGATCTTGTGTTCTTCATGAGTTATTATTTCTTGATTCTTGATGTCTTTCACTTGAATTCGACACTTCAATCTTTAATCAAGTTTCACTCCATTATCTTCATGTTACTTTGTTTATACCACAAAAACCTTTAGACCCATCCATGCTTGATAAAAGCCTTCGTGCGTTCCTTCAAGCCTTTTAACGTTAAATGTGCACCCACACATAAAACAACTCAAAATGATATTAGGGCACACCTTTTTTATCATAAAAACACATGAGGTTCAACAAAAGAAATGTCATCTTCCCATTCTCCTTTTTATCCATCAAAATTTTGATTTCCAAACTTTTAATTTCTATTGCTCCATAGTCATAAACCTTTGTAACTATAAATGGTCCTTTCTATCTTGCCTAAGCTTATCCGAAAAAAAATTTGATTCTAGAATTATAAAGAAAAACTTTATCTCCTTCCACAAATTTTTTTTTCTGGAAGTCATCTTATCGTGCAATTGTTTTGTTTTGTCCTTATAAATAATTACATTTTCATATGCATCATTTTTAATTTCTCCAAGCTCTTGAATTTAAAGTTTACGATTCTTAACACTCTCATCATAATTCATATCCATTTATCTAATTGTCCAATATGTCTTATGTACAGTCTCAACCGACAAATAACATGTTTGTTCAAATAAAAATCTATACGGTGACATCCCAATTAGTGTTTTATAAGCTGTTCTATATGCCCGAAGTGCATCATTTGGGCTTAAACTCCAATCCTTTCGACTATGATTTATCATTTTCTCTGAAATAGACTTAATTTTTCTATTAGACACTTCACCTTGACCACTTGTTTGGGGATGATATGTAGAAGAAATTTCATTTTCTTAAAAGAGTTGCAACAACTCTATTGCAAAAAATGTGTTTCCTTGTCACTCAAAGCTCTTGGGACACCAAATCTATTAAAATTTCTATTTTTAACAAATTCAACTTCTACTTTTGCATTAATAATCTTTGTTACTTTTCCTTCTATCCATTTTGAAACATAATTCACTACCAAGAGAATACACACATTGTCAAATGAATTAGGGAAAGGACCCATGAAATCTATTCCCCATATATCAAAAATTTCACATACATAAATAGAATTCAATGACATTTGATCTCTTCTCGAAGCATCCCGTCTTTTGGCATCTTTCACATCTTTGCACATAATTTATAAATATCTTTATTTAATCTAGGCCAAAAGAATCCACATTCTAGGATTTTGTATGCACTTCGTCTTGCACCAAAATGACCTCCAACTTCATTAGAGTGACTGTGTTACAAAAGGATTTAATTTTATTTTCGGACACACATCCCCTGATCATTCCATATGAATAAAATTTTAGTAAATATGGACATAGTACTTTGCATCACTTTTAATTTTATTCTTTCGATGCCTTAAAATATCACCTGGAAATTTTCTAATAATCAAATAATTTACAATATCAGCATACCAAGGATGAAATCCATAAACTGAATACAAGTACTTATCTGGAAATAGCTTAGCGATAGGTAACATATCTCTTTCATTCATAATACGGCTTAAATGATTAGCCACATAATTTTCAGCATCATTCTTATCTCTGATCTCTATATCAAATTCTTGTAAAAGAAATACCCAACGCAAAAACCTTAGTTTTGATTTCTTCTTTTTCAATTAATATTTTAATGTAGCTTGATTAGAGAATATAATCACTTTTATTCTCAATAAATATAATCTAAAATTTTCAAGGATAAAAATGATAGCATACAACTCTTTTTTAATTATTGTATATTAATTTGGGTCTCATCAAGTGTTTTTGATGCACAATAAATTACATATGGTACCTTATCAATCTTTAGACCTAACACGGCACCTGGAGCCTTGCCACTTGCATCAGATATGATTTCAAATTGATAATCTAAATTTGGTGGTTGAATAATTGGTATGGATACTAATTTTTTCTTTAAAGCTTCAAATGCTTTCTTGCAATTTTTATCAAAAGTAAACTCCTTATCTTTTCTTCAATAAATTGATAATCACGCATTGGGTTTTTTAATGTTCTTTTCATACTGCTAGTAGTTTTTTATGTTGTAATTCAATATATATTTTTTTTCGTCCTATGAAAAATATGATAGTTTGACTCTGCATATATGCCAAGAAAAACTTTAACCTATCTCGCAGGACGATGAAATAATGTTTCTTGTAAAATATTTATAAAATAATAATGATATTTTTTGTTGTGTAGTATAACCTTGATTAAAAAAATATTCATTTTTATATCGTCTAATAATAAAACGAAACTTGTCAAATAGGTGCTAAATAGTATCAAAAGTTTAACAGTTGCATTTTTCATAGGACGTATGAAATACATCAATTTGTACCTTTCTATTACAATAATGTTAAATGAATGAAGTTTCATTCAGATAAATTTTGATTTGTGTGGAAAATTTCAAATATAATTTTATGTGAATTTATGGTAAAACAATTGTCATAATATATCTCTTTATCCCATATTATTTACAGTGTTTTTTATTTGGTTTTTTGGTAAATATTTACAACAGCTTTTTTTTGGAAAAACTTTTATCAGTAATTTTCTCCTCAAATGTTACCGTAAACCCCACAACTACTACAAAAAAATTACTGATCCCTAAATTTCATAAAAATTCAACAAACAAATAAAAATCCTATATTGAATAAAACTATTATAAATGATTTAAAACGGAGAAAGTATATATTTTATATTCGGCAACTTCCTTTCCATTTCATACATATCTAATTTTTTTTTATTTTTAACTTGTGCTTTCTTAACAAAAAAAAATTGTTAGCTTCTCTCCTTATTCATCCTTATTAATTTGTTAACGTCCTCAACTTGCCATCTAAAAACTAATATAATATACTAAATGAGATTTTTTTTG
>LIEC01007687.1:39541-63619 GCA_001925005.1 Drosera capensis
GGGGTTGGAGGGTAGAGGTTTGTTTTATGATTTTTTTTTTTGTCAAAGTGGCCAATTTGGACAATAATTGAAGGAATTTCCTTTTGATAACGAGAAAGTCCACGTATATAAAGTCATAAAACCATGGATGTGAATAATGAGTTTGTGGGGTTCTCTTTTTCACGCAACAAAAATAGATGGTGGTGATATCTATTTTCAGTCAATTATTTAGTTTGAGAATAGAACATTCATGATATTATCTATACATATCAAAGGTTATCATGATATGATATTTGGTATATGGTCTACTCATGGACAGTGCCAATAATGACAATGAAGGTATCAACCTGCCACACAATGGGATTCTGCAGATGATTTCTAGTATCTACCCGCTTTTTCATTCCTTTCTTTGTGATAATCGCTAGTGGGTCTTCTGTTCTTGTAGCATGATATTTAAAAAAAATACGTAAATAGAAAAACGTGGTTTATATTTAGGGATTGATTACGTTAGAACAACAGAAATGATAGTTTGCCTTTTATGTATCCAAAGGTTAAAGATTAAAGAAAATTAGTTTCGATACATGTAAGGAGCACAATGTACGTCTTGATATACCTTAATCGTGTAGCTAATGGTTACTTAATTCTTTCCGCAATCGCTCCACAAGTATGGAAGTAACAAAGAAATTATTGGAGTCATCTTTTCTATTTAGTATTAAATTAACAAAAACTCTTACACAGGAAGGTTGATTAGAGATTTTGTGTAAATATATTAGCTTTACTCGGTTCACAACGAGATTACTAAAAAAATAGAATAAAAAAAAATAAAAGATTGAAATAGTCTCATCATGCATATAAAAGAAGAGCCGTATAAGATAAAAATCTCATATATAATGTTGGGACGGAGATTTTTGAATTGAATAACGATCATAACAACGGATATTAGTTCAATCCGAACGAAACTCATGGAACTTATACCGGTGCGGATCAAGTCCATATAAATGACTAAATATGGGGAGTGAAAGAGTTAAGAACTATAATCAGATGACATAAAATAATAGAAAAGAGTGGATGTAGATACGATGATGTGTTTTCTATAGCCTTTGTGAATGGCGATGAAGTCGTAGACTGCTATCATATACTGTTATAGCTATCAGATAAAGTCTTTTTAAATAATGTTACGTACTTTCCAAAGTAAAATGTGTTTTCCATCTACATAGCATCATTTGTTTGTCCGCTAATTCTAATAATGAACACCGGGTTTGACATTAAAAATCCAACGGACAACAAAATTATATAATATATATATTATCATAGTGATTCACACGGGTAGCGTCATGTCCCTCACTTGAACAACACTATCCTCACTGTAATATCCCAAGATTTTCAGTCCAATAACTGAAAGACACGTGATGTTACCGTCGCTCCAAAGTCCTTTTGAAACAAGATTACAAGATTACAAGGGGTTTAAGGATCAGAAACATAGGACACTAACCAGAAATATCCAACTTACAAGTCTTAAATTACATGAAACTCGAAATATCGACGAAACATTATAGAAAACCGAATCTAGTCATCATTTTTATGTCGTGATCCCTTTCACGTCTTTTTATTACCTGAAACGAACATGTAACCGTGAGCTTGAAAGCCAGTAACACAGAATACACATCCATTCTAAGGGTCCGGCATGCTTATTATGTAATGCGTTTTTCATGCACAAACAGGATGCAATGCAAGCAACACCGAGCAACCATATGCCAAGCAGGAACGTATAAATACGTATAGGATAATAATAATTCAAGTCAAGCAAGTTAATCCCTGTTTTATTTTCACTAGTCTTTATTAAAGGTTTTAAGACTTTTCATGTCTCTCATGTCAAGTCATATTGATTCTTGTGACTTTTACAGGTTAATGACATGCTCTGTCATGTCATATTGATTCTCATCACTTTCATAGATTGATGACATGGGACGAGTTACAGCAAAAATCATCGTTCCCTAAAATAGCCGTACTAGGAATAATTAAACAAGCAAGATGATCGCTACAGTTGACCCACGACTGTTAATGATAATAAAACATGGCCATCACTTGTTGTGATACCGCTGCGTGCACGCGAAGGGGGTTTCTCTCCCTCCCTAGCTAGTCCAGAACCCGTAACTTTCCCAATCATTGCCATTTACAAGAATTTTTTCATATTCAGGTTTCCAGGATTCTCAAGCAAGTAACATGAAATTAAACGTATTAATTCCATGTATGACAAGATTTTCAAGATTTCTACCATTCTCAAGATTTTTACCATTCTCAAGATTTTCATGCATGTATCATGAAATTAATTATATTAATTTTCATGTACAGTAGGCGACTGCCACAGCATTCATATTTCAAGATTTAAGGCGTATAATATGAAATTAATCATATTAATCCATGTACAGTAGGCGACTATCATGGTGTTCGTAATTCAAGATTTCAGGCATATAATATGAAATTAAGCATATTAATCCATATATAGCAGGCTACTACCATGGTGTTCGTAAATTTATATAACGTTATATTTTTGTAACGTTCCCTTGAGTTTTCAAGATTAATAATTCATTACAAAAATAATAATCAACCAGCACAATATATCACACGTCAATAACAAACAATATTTAAGAATTGTTATTAAACTCTATAATATTATAGCGGTTGCATCGTTACCCTTTTAGGCAAGCATATCAGGATTTTACTCTTTTATTTATCATGTAAGTATTTGATCAAATAATCACACAAATCAAGTCACGCACACATAATTTAGGGTAACGATGCATGTTACCTTGTCATTTTTATAAAAATCTCTCAAATAATCCCATGCTTAATCCTGCTCCTTCGTAGCGTTCGAAGGGACGTTGCTTGGGCCGGGAGACATCGGCGGCAAACTCTGGCGGATCTGCTCCCTTGCTCTGGCGACAACGGTGGTCGTCCAACGCATTGAGGCCGACGACGTGGCTTCTCCCATCCTTGGCGATGGCGACGAAGACGAGACGACGAGGTCGGGTTTCAGCCTGATGTCGTACCGTCGAGGGATTGCGAATTTCGGGAGCCGAGGTTGACCTTTGAATTGAAGGTACGATGACGACGTCATTGTTCTAGGCTTTTGCTTTGTGTCTCGCGGTGTTTGGTTGCGAGTGTTCTATGTGTGCACACAATGTGTTCGTGATAATGCATTTCAGAGAAATGATGTGTGTTTCACGTTGTTGCGTGAATGTCTCTGATTTTGAGCAAGTTGTTGAGATATTTACGAAAGAAGTTGAGATTTTCACGAATTCTTAAATCAAATCAAACCGATGAAAAACATCTTAAAAAGAATCTTTCGAAGATATATTTTCTTTTTTTAAAAAAAAATTATCATATATTAGGTTTACCCTCTCACATTCCCACTTAAATCTTTCCAATTCTCAACTCTTCTAATGGTTTAAAAAAGAGTATACCTTCTTCGTTTCTCAACAAATTTCACATCCCCCAATACATTAACACACCATCACATACTCATCTTCTTCTCTTCGGTTCTTACTTGCTCTTCTATTATTGTGAAAACCACACAAAGAATACCTCAATGATGCTAAGGAAGTCATACAACAACATAATATTGAGGTCGGGCTTGGAGGATAAAGACAAAGACACAAAACCTCGATGTCGTTGGAGGATAAATCCAAGTTGAGAGGAAGTGGAAGGAATTTGAGAGGCGTTGAAGAGAGAGAAAGATTAAGGAATTGGCTTATAGGGATATTGTAACGCCCCAAGATTTTCAATCCAATAACTGGGAGACACGTGGCGTTACCGTTGCTCCAAAGTCCCTTTGAAGCAAGGCGATAAGATTACAAGGGGTTTAAGGATCAGAAACATAGGACACTAAAAAGAAAATATCCAACTTACAAGTCTTAAATTACATGAAACTGGAAATATCGACGAAACATTATAGAAAGCCGAATCTAGTCATCATCGTTATGTCATGATCCCTTTCACGTCCCTTTATTACCTGAAACGAACATGTAACCGTTAGCTTGAAAACCCAGTAACACAAGATACACATCCATTTTAGGGGTCCGGCACGCTTACTATATCATGCGTTTCCCGTGCACAAACAGGATGCAATGCAAGCAACACCGAACAACCATATGCCTAGCAGGAACGTATAAATACGTACAGGATAATAATAACTCAAGTCAAGCAGGTTAATCTTTGTTTCATTATCACTAACAATTATTAAAGCTTTTAAGCTTCTTCATGCATCTCATGTCAAGTCATATTGATTTTCATGACTTTTACAGGTTAATGACATGCTCTGTCATGTCATATTGATTCTCGTCACTTTTACAGGTTAATGACATGGGAGGAGTTACAGCAAGAATCACCAATTGTTCCCTAGTATGGCCGTATTATGAACAATTAAACAAGCAAGATGGTCGCTGCAGTTGACCCAGGACGGTTAATGATAACCAAACACGGCCATCACTTGTTGTGATGCCGCTGCGTGCACACGAAGGGGGTTTCTCACCCTCCCTAACTAGTCCAGGACCCGTAACTCACCCAGTCATTGTCATTTACAAGAATTACTTTATGTTCAGGTTTTCAGGATTCTCAGGCAGGTAACATGAAATTAACCGCTTTAATTTCATGTATGTCAAGATTTCCAAGATTCACAAGATTTCATGTATGCACCATGAAATTAATTACATTAGTTTTCATGCACAGCATGCGACTGTCGTATCGTTCATATTTTAAGATTTTCAGGCATGTATCATGGTAATCGTATTAATCCATGTATAGCAGGTGACTACCATGTTGTTCGTAATTCAAGATTTCAAGCATATAATATGAAATTAATCATATTAATTCATGTATAGCAGATGACTACCATGGTGTTCATAATTCAAGATAACGTATATTTTTGTAACCTTCTCTATAGTTTTCAGGATTAATAATTCGTTATAAAATAATATCAACCAGCAGAAGATATCACACATCAAGAGCAAGCAATATTCAGGAATCGTTGTTAGACTCTATAATATTCTACATGTTATATCGTTACCCTTTTAGGCAAGCAAATTAAAACATTCAAGCATATCAGGATTTTATTCTTTTATTTATCATGCAAGTATGTAATCAAACAATCACAAAAATCAAATCACGCACACACAATTTAAGGTAATGATGTGTGTTACCTTGTTATTTTTATAGAATCCCTCAAGTAGTTCCAAGCTCAATCATATCCTCTTGTAATGTTCGTACCTCAGGATCCAGTATGAGCTTTCCTTTAAAGAAAATCAGCAACCTTCCCACTAAGATGCTTGGCCACTCCAAAGTCTGCAAGTTTGACAACCCCTTCTTTTGCTCCAAAAACAACGAGAGGACCCACTGTCCCTTTTCTTCCGGTGAGTTCCTTGTTGAGTTTAGCTGCTCAGTGAGACTTCCAGCATAGAAGAAGTCTTTCAATTCTTGATGAAATATCTTGAATTGTTCAACAAATACTTCACTATACTGCCCAGCATTGCTTCTGTAGCCGTCAAATCTTCAGGACCAACATTTCTTGCTTTAGATCATTAGGGACATCATTTCTATGAGCAATATCTCTGATACGAGTTAGAGGACCGGATGCTGTCAACTCTGCCTTGAAGGAACGCAAATAGGGATGAATCCTTCGAATAACAACTATTTCTTCAGCAGATGTATCTTTTCCTTGCCGGAGAGTCTCTCTAGTTCACGAAAAAAAAGAGCATTGAAATATGAGCATATCTGTTTGGCCGGTGATGTCCTCCGTCTTCAAAACAAGGGATTTGTCCTGTGTTGATCTACTTCAAGTAGATAGCGGAGTAAATCAGCGCCTCCAAATGCATATCACTATCCAGGCTCCCAACGACTAGCTCACGAACAACTTCAAGCTTGGATATCAAAAGCAATAAAACTTCCTCCACCAATTCCTAGCATTCTGATCACATCCCTCCCTTCGAGAACTTTCCATCTTTCGACATAGAGCAGGAAGCCAAACAACAAGTTTAATTGGGTCAACATCATGAGCAATGACGATAACTGAGCTTTGTTCTGCTCAATCAAACAAGTCACATGGTTGAGACCATATTTCACAACAATAGGCTTCTTGGAGACACTAGGATCCCTCCCTTCGGCCTCAGCATTAGCCAAGAGGCGATCTTGTTGGATTGATGGACTCATATTATATGTACATGGACAATTTAATTATACGGATTAATTGTATGTTATGTGCTATCTTACAGTTTGACCCAAATATTTGTTGTCCTATGGATATTAATATTAAGTGGGCCAATACATCGTCATATAAAGTATATGGCCAAATTGTGTAGATACCACGAGCTTGATCCTAATTGATGATGGGCTGATTAGGATTAAGAACCACTATATATGTGAAGGTTATGGTCCCCGGTTGAACATACGTTACATCTTTCTGGCATCCCATCGCAAGAGAGAAACCCTAACGTGTGTATCAATTGGAAGACCCTAACCCTAGGCAATCTTCATCCCAGATTAAAGGCTTGCTTTTATGGATTCAGGTAAGTTTCCGCTTATGATTTATTCTAAATAATTCGATATGAAGGTTACAGTTATTTATGTGGATTAATTCCAACAGATCTTTCCTAGCAGCTCTGTCCTCAGGCCTATACTTGCGAAGCATCTTGAACAGGCTAGTAGCCAAATTTTTGTCGAGTGTCTTGGTGAACTGGTTCAAAGCAGGAGGAACCTTCAGTCTGTGTGTATATCATCAACCAAATGCTCTGCTAGTATTAAAAGACCCACTTTGGCTGAGAGCTGAACAAGATCGAACAGTTCATATGCATAGGTGTTTTTCAGGACAGGTAGGGCAACTCCGGGGACTCCAGGCGGGATGGGAGGAGCGATGCTGGAGCGGCTGTGGTCGTCGATCATCGGGCAAGTTTCGGCAAGGCCGCTGCAAGTGGTGGTAGACGGCAACCGCATTGGGTGGCCGTGATTTTGAGTTAAACTAGGCAAAATGGAGGATGGCTGGGCGTCGGATCATGCTTAGTTGTTGGTGGTGGCCATGGGGAGGGTCTCCGACAAGTGTGAAGACGAAGCGATGTCGGGCGAATTCTGCCTCGGCAGCGGTGACTTGTGTGTGGGCACTAGTGTTCGTGATAATGCATTTCAGAGAAATAACGTGTGTTTCACGTCGTTGCGTGATTGTCTCTGATTCAATCTATATTCAATTTTGTTTGAGCAAGTTGTTGAGATATTTACGAAAGCTGTTGAGACTTTTACGGGATTTTCAAATCAAATCAAACCGATGAAAACATCTCATCATATCTACATAAATATGTATTTATTTTCCTAAAATTTTCAGGATATTACATACGATGTTTTTCAGGTAACACACATCGTATGTAATACCCCAAAGAAATGCTTAAATGGTTTGATAGTACTACCTATACCAACAAGCACCTTTCTTTTCGGTAGCCCATCACATTAAAACTCCACAGTTAAGCATGCTTAACGTGGAGTAATGTTGGGATGGGCGACTTCCCAAGGACAAAAGCATACTGAAAGAACTAGTGGTTGTTCTGTAGGATCAGTCCAGAACCTGAACCTGAAAAAGACATACGACCTCAAAATCACTCCTTGTATTTTTAGCAATTGTTTTGCACTCAAGAGAGAGGAAGAGAAAGGAATTGTGGAGGATCACCTCATCCCAATACGATAAGCGATCCAGTCTAATTTTTTCAATATGGGAAGAGATGAGATGATCAAAATCCGTTGACATACGACCTGAAAATCACTTCTTGTATTTTTAGCAATTGTTTTGCACTCAAGAGAGAGGAAGAGAAAGGAATTCTGGAGGATCACCTCATCCCCACACGATAAGCAATTCAGTCTAATTTCTTCAATATGGGAAGAGATGAGATGATCAAAATCCGTTGACATACGACCTGAAAATCACTCCTTGTATTTTTAGCAATTGTTTTGCACTCAAGAGAGAGGAAGAGAAAGGAATTTTGGAGGATCACCTCATCCCTACACGATAAACGATTCAGTCTAATTTCTTCAATATGGGAAGAGAAGAGATGATCAAAATCCGTTGACATACGACCTGAAAATCACTCCTTGGATTTTTAGCAATTGAGAGAGGAAGAGAAAGAAATTCTGGAGGATCATCTCATCCCCACACGATAGCGATTCAGTCGAATTTCTTCAATATGGGAAGAGATGAGATGATCAAAATCCGTTGCGTGTCGAACTATTTTGTGACGGTGAGCCGATCAACGAAAATTGATTTAAAAAATATTTCGAATTTACAGATTATTCGATTATTCAATAAAATATGGTAATTTTAATTATGAGGAAGATCTCATGACGAGAGGTTGAGCTGGCGAAAGCGAATTTTTCCCTTGGTTTTGCTATAAGCTTGTTGCTTTTGTGCAATTGATACCAGTTTCATGTTTTCGGTTCACTTGGCAATTTAAGCTCATCATTGTCTTCTTTTCAGGATAGTGTGACCGTGTGAAAGGTAGTGCTACTGGAATTCTTGACGAGCATGTCTGGAATGGCGGTGGACTTAAGCTGGAGGTTTCTTTTGGGTGTAATATATTGTAAATGTTGTTTAGTGTTTTTGTCAAGTAGTACCAAATGTGATGCTCATGGCGTACTTTTTTTAATTTTTTTATTGTTTTTTGGGTTACATGCAATTAAGTGTTGGGTTCTAGGGAGATGTTCCTTTATAAAGATGGTATTAGTTGTGAAATATTACCAAAGTTCGCAGTTTATGTGTCTTGAATAATAAGTTCAATAGGAAAAGTATGGCTGAGAAATGATATTTATATGGATTTTTATTTATTTATTTTGAGATTTAAAAGGAGTCTGGGAGTTACATGAACCATCCAAGATATTATATCAAGCCTGGCCTGAGCATCGGCCAACTAAGATTAAGGTCAATGAATTATTTGTTTAATTCGATTGAACTATCAAATTGACTATTTATTTATATTAATATCAACAAATTATTTTGATTAAAATATATAATTGAAAACCTTAATTAGGTAATACTTTTATTTTTATAAGTTATATTTACACTTTAAATATTTTTAATAATATTTTTCTTATAGTCAACCAATTGAATCATTCGAATTTTAATCCAATTTTTTAAAAAACTAATTACACAAAAATATATAATGGAGGTTTTAATATCTATTAGGATTCGTGAACGATAAACAATAATACTATATGAATTATATATCATTCATATATATATATATAAATTATAATTTTTTATATATGAATTATCAGAATCAAAATAAATATCAAAATATAAAAAAAACTTATATTACATATGAAAAAATAATTGTATCGTTTTTATATTGAATCGACACGGTCAGTCCATGACGCCATGGTCGATCTGGCTGTGATTCGACGAAAATAGACAGTCCCCGTACGTTAGCCAGAGAACCCACCGCCGGAAACCCACCTCGCCGCCGCCGCCTCTCCCCTTCTTCCCAAATGAAACGAAAGAAATGGACAGAACCCGAAGAACAAACCCTCCTAACCCACTACGCCACTCTCCTCACAACCAACACCCTGTCAAAACTCAAAACCCGAGAGAAGAAATTCAAGCCAATCGCCGACCACATCAACACGCACCACCACAACATCGATCCCATCACGTACCCATTCAAGTGGACTTGGAGGGACGTGTCGGTGAAGGTACAGAACATGAGGAATCAGTATGTGGGGGTCAAGATCAAGGCTAAGGGGATGGGTGGGGTAGGGGAGGTTGATTGGGATGATGGGTTGTGTCATTGGGGGAATTTTGTTAGGTATAGGGATGTGTTTGGGGATGTTGAGACTGAAGAATTGGGAAAAAAGGGTTTAAATATTGGGGTTTTGGGAAATGGGGTTGATGGGTTAGGGTTTGGGAATGAGGGGGATGAGGGGGATGAGGAGGATGAGGGGGATGAGGGGGAAGATGGCGAATCAGGGTCAGTGAGGGGGAAGAAGATGAAGAGAGGGAAGTTAGGGTTTGTGGGTGTTAAGGGTTTGGAGTTGATGGAAAATGGCAAGTCGGATTTGGGGAAAAGGGATAGGATGAAGAGGGGGAGATTAGGGTTTGTGGGTGGTGAGGATGAAAATGGCGAATCGGGTTCGGTTTGGGGGAATAGGATGAAGAGAGGAAGGTTAGGGTTTATAAGTGGTGTGGGTTTGGTGTTGGGGGAGAAGGATAGAGGAGAAAGACATGAGGGCGAGGAGGGGGCAGAGGGGAAGGTGATTGGGGTTGAGGAATTGAGAGTAAAGTGGGCGAAGAGGGAGTTGGCAAGGCGGGTGCAAGAGGGGAGGGAAATGGAGGAGGAGTTGAGGAGGAGGATGAGAAATGAGGAGAGGAGGGAGGAGGAGGAGATGGAGTGGAGGGAGAGGTTGGTGGCTATGCAAATTGAGCATGAGAAGCAGATGATGCAGATGCATGCTAATGCTTGCCAGAACCAAATGCAGGTTTTTGGAGTCGTGGCGAGACTCTTGTGTCAGTTCTTGGGGTCGGTTGGTGATGGGTTGGATGCTGGTTTAGGTGCAGGTGCGTTGACACCTCAGGTGTTGCAGTGTTTACAGCACCCAGGAGGGTTGGGAGATAGTGAGAAGCCAGATTCCAGTTCACCCTCTGAATTCCTATGAACTGTAAACTTGACTTCTTTCTCTGCCTGCTCTTGTCTCCCTGATTCTAGTATTGGTTATACGTCCTGTGTTAAGTCTGTTGTCTGGTAAATCATACTATAATCAAATTATTGATAAGTGAAATCGCTTGATCTTTGTGTTATAGAAATCTCAATTCTTTCGACTTTAAATTTGTTAATTTTTATTGCTAGAATTCTTTTAGACATAGTTTCCTGATGTTTGTATGTATAGGATCATATGTAGTGGATCTCTCATTTAAATTATGAAACCTGTAGGTATCATAGGCTTTTGAAGTTGTGTAGAGGGAAGTGTCAGGGTATGAGAAGAGAGTGTTCCATACTAAAACGAACTCTGCACATGAACTTGACTGATGTCATGGTTTCTTTTTAAGTGCACTGATCTCTTGTAAGTGAGGTTAACATGTCTTCGAGGCCTAGGTGAAATCTGTTAACGGTCTCTGCATGGATGTGGGCTTCAGCGTTCTCGATCTTGTAGCATGTTCAACAGTAGAGACCTTTGAAGGAACTGTCACTTGATGCATAATTAGTTCCCTTGAAGTTTTCTTCATCACTTCACTTCAATCTCTTGGTCAGATTTTGGGTCAAAACCGTCTTAGAGTCTATTATGAGGAAGGTTCAATCGGCCATTTTGTTTTATTCGGGTAGCAAATCTACCCTGTGATGGTCATGCCTGAGTCAAGATGGTACATTATTTGGAGATTGTTTCCATGCTTAAAGAATTATTGCATTTCTTAGTCTGATGTCTATGGTGGAGAATGGTGCAAGGCTTTTCAGGTTTATGGAGGAGTTGTATGGTTCTCATTTGACTGGAATCTGTTTTTGGCTAACTAGGTTACTTGGAAAACATGGATTGCGCAAAATCAAAGGAGTCCGTAATAGTTCTTGAACTTGTGAATTATCATAAACTCAAGATCTAGTCCCTCTGAACTTGCAGCTGCTATACAAATCTCCCAGAACATTATCGTGATAGGCCTACACCTTGAGCTTATCCTTTGTGTAGGTATACCTGGATCCTTTTGGTGTGCCGTCTCTGACTACTGTCTCTGATTATTCCAAGCACTTGTTGTGATTTATGATTTGTGATTTTTGCATTGTTTCACGTGACTGTTTCCTGGGTTATTAAGTATGATTCTCTGTTGGAGTTTCCAATTGCCAATGATATGGAATAAACATAACAGAGAATTTTTCGTTCACCTGCCATTTTTCTGTGCAGATGCTGAGACATGAAAATGGAAAACAAGACTTGAGTAGTTTACAACAAAAGATAATCTAGAGAAGTCCTCTGACCGGCATACATTCTGCGAGAGGTGAGGATCTGAGCAAGTTGGTGGCAAGTTGCAACATTTTGCATGTTTGTACATTTTAGAACTTCACTCCTTGTTCATAATTGAGTTTCGTTGAAAACCTGTTTGTATTACAAACCGTCTGATGCTTGTTGCTCCCGTAAGAATCTAATCTGATGGTTGTGACACCGAGTTGGCACTTTTCTGTTCATCTATGGTAATTTATGTGCTGAACTATAATTTTTTATGTTCAGGTTTTGTGGTTCTTGTGTCACAAATACACAGGACTGTGGGTTATTGATAGCCTCATATAGATTGACATTTTGTATGAACAAATGATAGCTTGAGCTATGCATTTTTTCCTTCTGTGTTCTTCCACATTTTTGTTTGTCTGATAGAAATAATGATTCATGCCTTTGCCATGATGGCTAAAAGATGTCTAGTATCTTTCTTCTGTAATTTCTTATGCTTTATTATTGTTAACTATGTTGAATCATTTTTATTCATGTTCTGGGTACGAGTATCTTCGCATCATTTCCTGTTGTTTTATCATATTATAGGAGATTAACAATATAGACGGAGGCATTATCAACTTCGTATGTATTAGATTCCCGTTGTGAACCTATGCTTTAAACTTTCAGATAGTATCCTCGATGGAGTGCAAGTGAACTGCTCCATCTCTGTAGTCCATGTTCTTAAGCTCTGCAGCCATCAGTGATTTCTGTTTGTCTAAACTGTGTTATGTAGCGACAAAGATGCAGACCGGTCAGAGGTTCTTTTGACAACACAATAAGATATTGATTTATCTTACTCGGTTACACTCTGAATTCTTACAGTTTCTCCTGATTTTTGTTTCTGTTACGCTTATTCCTAAATGGTCAGCCCTGTTCTTTTTTGTCTCCCACCATTTCCACGTAACGTTTATTGCTTATTTTAGAGGGCACTTGATACATTTTTAAAGAACGCATTATTAGTCAGAGCAGGAAGCTTAGGTTCAAGGGTTGTAAGAATAATAACCGTATGCTCTATATTTAACAAATTCTGTATCAAAATTTCTGCTGGTTTTGCCGACAATTTGTCCTCGATGGTCCATGGCTCCTATTACATCTTCCTTGATTAGCATTAGACCTTCCATGGTCACAAGAACTTCCTGTTTAACTACACGTGATTAATAAAATTGTCCCACGATCATTCCTTTACCATAAACCTTTAACTACAGCCCTGGCAGCAAGGTTCACACTTGATTGCATCTATTGTTACTCTTAACGACTGCCTAGAAATTCTGTAGTTCATCATTTGATCATCTTCATTTTAACTTTGTTGCTTGATAACAGATTGGGATGCCTTGTTGCGTAATGGTTTCAATATGGGGTGCATAATGCCTCGGAATTGTGTATAAACTTGGAGCACGAGGATTGCGCCTGCTGGATCTTCATGTCTGCATTGTCAAGACTATAGACGTGGTAAGCATGATCTTACTTGGATGTTAAGCTGTTTTTATTACACCATTGTGTTTCTATTAGCATCGAAGTACCATTACCTGCTTCTTCATTAGTTCATTGTTTTATGCCCTTAACCATGGAGGCAATGTGATAGCTACCATTTTGAGGTATGAAAATTTCTAGGGTCTGAAACATGTTAAAGCAGGGCAGGCGCTTTTTCTTTTAGCCCATAACCAATACTCTCTCCATTCCATATTAAATACAATACTTTAAATGATTATATTATTTAATATGTATTTTGAAAAATTTTATTTATCGTCTCAACGACGTGACAAAAATATGTTTTTTCAAAGTGTTATAAATAATTCGGGAAGGAAGGAGTACTAAAATCAAGGTAGATAATTTCAGTTGTCACCCATTGGTCAAACCTGATAGTCCCTCCCTGAGAAGGTGGTAGATGAATTTAGTTGCTACTTTCACCACCCTTTTTAGGTACTCAGGCTTCCTTGCTCGTTTCAACCATCCAAAATTTTGGTTAGCCTGTAACACAGTAACATTCTCTCTTACTCTAACTGGTGTCAGCAATGCAACTTCTGTGCAACAAAAACCCTATGGGTCTAACTATACAAAAAAGAACCAGTAATATATCTTCTTCTTCTTGGAGCAACCTAAGTTGTACAACTTGGAGGAACCTTACTAAGCTCGTCCTTGTGAAGAAAATAAATACTACTTTAAACCGTGCTGTGTGTAGTGTAAACACGATCTAATACGACCACTTACAAGTAATCTATACTCCTACTTAACATTTGCCCGACAGCAACTTTTCTTAGTCCTTGACTGAGTTACTGTTCTGGCTTATTTATTAGTAGGGTTACTTGTGTAAGTTTCAAGTGACTTATAACACACATAAGATCCGTCTGTCTATCTATGTGTTATGAAGTACGTATACGGGGGACTGGTATGATATGCTATGGTATTGCTAAGATTTTTCTTTCATAGATTTGGTGCTGCCAGGGTAGCGGAGCAGCTCACTTGTTGAGCTACCATTCGTTTCTTTTCTTCAAAGGCAAAGATGGATAGAGTTTGCCCCCACACTGGTTTGCATAACCAGTGACCTCGTCAGGCTTAGGCTAACTCAATTTAAGTTATAAGATATGTTTGGTACAGTGTACTGTATGTTTGTATCATTGTAGGATCTTTTAGGGTGATCACGAGGAGTGGGAGGTATCACATTTAAAGGGGTTTAAGGGTCAGTTGTAGTAATGCTTTCATAGCTCAGTGGCAACAACCAAGATGCTGTGCATGTTTCACTTTGTTACTAAACTTCTTTGGGCCTGTAAATTGTACATTGAGTTTGACGCGATAAAGTAATAAGCTTGTGAAAATGATGAATATAAGTTTGCAATCGCACTTTCTTGGTGTGGATGTCGGTTTTGGATATCGGTTGTCACGGCTTCCTGTTGTATGTGTCAGGACTTAGGACTAAGTGAATGTAATTAAGTGAGATATGGAGGTCTTCGATTGCGGATTGCGCAATCCCAACCCAACCCTTCTGCACGGTGGCTTTCTTTCTCTTGGCTGATTTCCTCGAATTGGATATCTCATATGACAATATGTGCAGATGTTTGATTTGTCTTCGTTGGACTTACAGTTTTGGCAGACCTGATGCAAGACAGAATTTAGTGGACATAGTAAACTGTTTGATCAAGAGCCTGGTGTTCAATTCAGATTTCGCTATCAGATAGCCTAGAAGGTTTTATTGTGCAAGGAAGATATTTAGATGCATGACTTTATGATGTATTGTGATTTACTGTTGATTGAGTTACTGGGAGATTCAACGTGGCAACATAACAGGTGTAACATGATATTGTGGGTTGGAATCCTGGAACCCCCTTGTTATATGGGGTGTAGAGATATGAATAAATTCTTGGGGCTTTTAGGGTTACATTTTATGGTGGAAAACCAAAAGAGGAAAGGTAAGGAAGGACATGGGCTTGTTGGGTCTCTCTCTTCTAGATAGGCCATTGAATAGTCATCTTATTTTTGGGTCAGATTCAACTGCATTGAAAAGTTGTATCGAGATTATATTTTTTTTTTTTTTTTTTTGGGTGTGTTGAAAATGGGTTGTTTGCTAGGATGATCAATGGCCTTGTATAGGATTGTCCAATTGTTTACAGCTTGAGCCAAATGTTTCGCATATATTGTATGGGACCATTTTACTGTATCACTTATCCATCATTTATTTGTCGCTTGTATCATACTAGCATAGGGGGTGTGGCATGGGCCACAAGTTCGAATCCTGCCACAACATACAACTTGAGGAGCCTTATGACTTATTTTTAGATACTGATCTCAAGCAGTTTCAGGGCCGGTTTGGCAATTACAAAAGCTTGTTTATAACTTCTTTTCAGGTCAGATTGACTGTTAAGGATAATTCTCAAATTCTTTTATTTTTAAGTCTTTTATGGTATGTGTGTAAACAAATGACATTGAAATGCCAGACAGAGTTGCTTTTGTCTGTTGAAAACTGTCTTAGTTTGCAAGTGAAGTTCTTTTCATCTTGTTGAGGCAACTGAAGAAAGGGAGAAGTCAATTATTAGTCTGAACTTAATATCCTGAATCTCATTTGCGCTTATTCCAAGTTCATGTTGGACCTTTCTTATTTGTCTTCTTGTGCTAGTGATGGTCATTCTCTCGTAACTGTGTAGGATTAGGGAGACCAAGGAGGAAAACAAACTGCTCCGTGCAAATAGCTCATTTGAAATGATCTGGAAACTTGTCTTACAAACTGAGAGTTGTTCTGTTATAAGCCAGCCAAACTTGTTAAGACACTGTATCTTTTCTGAACTTTCTTTTTCATAACCTGAAAGACAAGTTTTCCCGTCAAGCATGATCTTATCTATCTAGCTGGCTCTTTTTTCCCGGGTTGCCCTCGAGTATCCTAGTCAGTTACACCAGGGATGAAAAATAAAGTAGTTGATCCGATCACTTGAAATTCCTTGCTTCAGATCCATTGTGCTATCACATGGAGTGGCAATCTTTATGTTCACTCCTTCGTTAGTGCGGGTTTCGTAGAGTTGAAGGAGCAAAATACGTTGTCATATGATAAAAGAATGTGTTTCTTGTTTTCCTGATATTATTATGCGAGAAAAGTTTTGATTTGTGACTTATGCAAGCATGATGTCCAGGGATGTGTCATTACTGGAAGCTATTAAATCGAGATGCTGCCAATAAATCGTGAGTAGCTATCAGATGTTGCCTATTAAGCTTTTCTATAATCTATACATGCAAGCTATGTTTAAGTTTGTGTGGTTTTCCAATCAGAGTCTATTTTGCTGCTTTATAATGGTATTAGTATTTTTCGGATAAGCACTATTGTAACTAAACATAAGTTACAAAGCCACGATATTCATGCTTCAGGTAAACATGACACATAATTCAGCATTTCTCCATGAAAATAAGTGACATGGACACTACGGCACGACCCATATCTTGGCATTATAGCGAACATGAAATGCTTTGGGGGATAACACTAGCTATGATCTTCTAGTCCCGCCCATGATCTTGTAATCATATATCTGTGTGATTCTTCTGTGCCCAAATTGGCATAATGGTGCGATATCAATTCATGTTAGTGGTAGGTTGCACTTTCATACCCCCATGAAAGGGAAAAGATTCTTTATATTGATTATGTTTTCGTTTGATGCAGACCCTAGAGAAAAAAAATCTTGGATTCAAGTGAATGGAAGAGTCTTAGTTCTCAGTTGCTATCCCCCACGTGGGCTGAGCAGTTATATGCACACAAGTAGCATCGATGGAGTTGCTGCAGGGAGAAGCTGATCAGGTGGGAGATGACAATGACTCTGCTCATTCCTATTGATCTGAGGTGAATATCAGCTCTTTGATATTTTTGTTCTGTATACACATACAGAAATATGTTTGTTGCATAAGCTGTCCAGTTAGCTGTGTTTAAGCGGAATTTAAAAAGTTGTTATGGCTATAGTGTTTTAACGTTGCTCAGAACGGAGTTATGGCTAAATTAAGCAACGGGCTGTGTTTAGTAGTTGTTGCTGCTGCTTATGGTATTTTTAGGTTATGCCATCGAACTCGAGTATCGTATATTGGTATCATATCGGAATGAGTTTTGACATTTCGGATATCGGATATCGGATGATATGTCGAGGATATGGATTAAACATCGGATGTATATACAACCATACATATATAGACACACACAATATAAAAAATAAATTTAAAGTAGGACAAAAGTGACAAAAGAAAAAGAAAGGCTAATCCTCAAGTTATTGAACATAGGAACAATTTGAGATGCGTTTATAATTGGTTAAATATGATTAAAAAAAAAGAACAATAAATACAAATAGAAACAAAATTTGGATCTCTCAGTCATCAAAAGGTCGAATAACATTTGTAATCCAAGTTTGAAACTTCCAAAAAAAAAAACACAATAAAAAACAAGAGCAATGAACATTAATTAAGCTTTATTATCTCCATTCATGTCATTTTCTCCATCTTGTTCCGACTCCAATATTTTATAGCCATTAGTCAAAAAACAAAATTTAAAATAAACAAAAATTATTTCTTATCTATATCAGACTATAATATCAATATCGGATATTGTTCGATATATCAGGCCAAACCCGAGATATTAGGGAGATCTGACTCTTTTTTTTCTTCATATCAGAAAAATACTTTATATAGTTTCGGTTGGATGTCGAAAATGAAGTCTCGGTTGAGATATTGGTCGTATCGGTCGAGATTTTGAACGAGACTCTCGTTTTCATTAAAATAAAAATGTTGCATTATGCAATCAAAATTGAATTGCATACAGACCATTTCATATGTTTGGCTTTGGTTCTTTTAGGTATTGCAACTTATTTAGACATTAGACTTGTCAAAATCCTGTATGTCTAGTATGTTTTAATTTCTAATATGTTTCTCTGTATAAAAGTTCATGACCTGCTTTAGAAGAGTCCCGTTAGGCCATTGCCACTCATATTTACTCAGTATCGATATCTTACTTACGTTTAATATGGTTATATGTATATGGAATATCAGATCTAAACTAATTCCGGAAGAATCTCAGAGTCAAAGAACTGAATCATATATTAGCAAGATAAAGAGAAAATTGATCAAGGTAGGTTAGAACTTGGTGGCTGCCATTGTATAGGTGGGTATGAACTATGGTAGGTGCCTAAGCCATCTGTCTCATTGTAGGTTCGTGGAGACTTGATTGCTTTTGCTTCGTGATTTTAAATATGGAGATTTTTTACCTTGTAGAAACCAGTATGCTTTCCATTTGCTTATTACCTTGGTATATTTTCCGTAGTTCGTACGAATGTGACTTGGTCGTTTTATTTCATTTATTGGCCTATTTGTCAGGATATTATTTCATTTATTGTTTGGTTTTGCTTCACTCAAATGCATTTCTGTATACTCTAATGCTTACCAAAAATCAAAACTAGTGTAAAATGTAAAATCATTGCAATCTTTGTGAGACGTGGTAGTAGTTTATTCTGGAATCTTACCACTGCCTTTTTTTTTCGCCCGTTTTTGTTCTCTAATTGTTTATTGTGTACTTTAGCTCATGGTTATGGCTAATGAACTCAAGTTTCTAGTCCACAAGCTATACCAGCTGCTCCAACTGGACTACCTATTAGGTCCTTGTTCTTAGAAATCCGCATCATCGCTTTGTCATAGCTGAGATTACTAGTCATTGTGTACATACAGATCAGATCGTATGTAAAGTTGTTATCAATCCTGCATCGGCTTTTGAAGCATTGAAAAGAGAGGACTGGTCTGGAGTCATCCTGTTATCTTGGGTCGTTTAGTCGATATAACCTATTTTAGATGGTCCAAAGCCTCAATATAGCAATTACAACTTCCTGTTCACATGATAATGTTAGATCTTCAAGGTTCGGGAAATCTCTGTTCGGCACCCACGTGATTTATCCGACCTAGAAAAATTAACATGTGAATCAAGACGTTCGTACATGATTAAACTGTGTGGCCTAAACATTAGTTCGAGCCTAACTCTACCAATTTACCCTGCCTGTTGGTCCCTAATTGATTTCGCGTGCTGTTAACCGCATTAGATTCCGAGATTTAGTTTCCTTTCGTTTCTCCGCTTGATGATCCTCATAAAACGTTGGCTATACTTCGAGCTGTTCTAACCTGTGGGAAATTTTGATGCAGGACGATTAATTCTCATGTGCTAATCAAGCAACCACACTCGGTTCGCTGCCTTGGCAGCTTTAGGTTAGCTGAATGACAAGGACCCTTAATTCTGTGGTACGCTATTTTTACTGCAAAAATTGTGCATCTCTTGGCATAAGCTTTTTCATTTCATATCTTCAACCGTAACAAGGGTATTAAGGAAACAGACCCTTTGTTAGGAAGAATAGAAATAAGACTTACGTATCTCCAAGTGGTGAAACAGGAATCAGGATAGTATAGTATAGGGCCTATAGGCCTGTGTTTTTCTCCTTATAGAGCCTAGAATATTTAGTCGTTTGAATGGTAGAGAGCTAGAGACTGAGCTGAGGGAAATGGGACTTGTTGGGTGACACCAGCTGGTCAAAATCCATAGGTTTGCGTGTGATGGCCGTTATATTTGGTTGTTGCAATCACACCCTTCTGGACGTTCAAGTTTCATTTTATTTTATTTTTGGTTGTTGGTTTGGACCCTTCTCATTTTCATTGGTTTATAGCAACCTCTGGAGTCAGCTTGGGACTTGGAAGAAACTCTCTTCATCCAGGTGACAAATATAAACTTAACTCTACTTATCTAAGGTTAAAGGTTCCGGTTTATAGTGGGGTATGGGAAAGGAGGATGGATCAAGTCTTTTGTCGTAAATCAAAAGATTGTTTCATCGAGAATTCAACCTATAACCAAGATATCTCGACGTAAGTGTCCAGTCCGTGTGTCTAAAACTTTTCTAGGTATGAAGGAGATCGGATGCCTGCTCGATGGAGTGACAAATATAGGATGGTAAAATTAGACAACAAACTGTCCAATCTTTATTCCATTTGTAGAGCCTATTTTATATGGTGCTTCTCTTTCGTCTTCCTGTCCTTTTCGGGTGCATAATACTTGTAATGGAATCCTTTTCAGAACTCCACATATATAGTGTATGAAGGAATCTTAAATATTTAAAGTAATGAACTCTAATTGGAGGGGGAAAATATTTCATTTCATCATCTTGTTCTGGCGCACGAGTCAGTGTAGATAAACGCTATCCAAAACTGTACCACTTGGGTTAGCATGGAGTAACTTTTTACCTGTAATTTTTTAACCCCTTGTAGTTTTCATACTGATGTGGAAGTATTTAATTTCATTTTTCTTATACTTCAGCTATCTATCTATCTGAAGCAGAACCACCTACGTGGGAATTGAGTTGTTGGGCTTGTATATTATGTGAGGCTCAGATAGTATGCAGTAGAAGTTGCTTTTAATAGAAGTGGACTGGCAGAGGAAGGGGACTTGTTCACTTGAAAACACTCTTTTTTATCTGCTTTTATTTGTTCACTTGAAGTCACATTATTAGCTGGTAATTACACTTGATCAAACTCTTAGAGAGAACGAGTTTTCAGACGATTGCATGAAAATGATTGTCGATGATGTTACCGACGTGGCCAAAGATATGTGGAAGATAGCATTTGCTCCCACACTAGTTTGATGATCATGATCAGTCCCCCACTTTCACTCTGGCAGGCTGAGACTCAGGCCAATCCTCGATTTTAGTCGAGGTTTGTTGGGTAGTCTCTACAATGTGCGTCAGTGTAGGATCCCTTTGTGGTTGGTCACGAGGATCACGAGAGTGATATCAAACTTAGCGGGAATTTTAGGGCGCGTTACGTTTTTTAAAAAAGTCCTTAAAGACTTCTCTTGATTATCTCTTTTTCTTTCCTGTGTTTGTCGGTACCTTGAGTCTATAGTAGCGGTCTGTGTATTATTCAAGTTCGCTTATCTAACTTGTGTCATGTTTAGTGAATTGTTGTTCATTTGTTATAGGTAAATGTTTTTCTAACTATCAACCGGTGCGACACTGTCGCTAATTTTATTAATGATCCTTGAATGTGGAAATATACAAGCCGAGATTTTGGCCCTGTGATCCTTTTGTCTTTATTTATAGTTTTTCTACTACTCTTCATAGCGGGAAACCCTTATTTGGTTAATCTCTTGTATGACTTAACGTATAGATTTATCAGATTCATTTTGCAGGATATAATTCTAATTTAGCCATGCTCAAGGAACAAAGGGTCTCAATGATATCGACTCATGCATGGTTCCGTTGTCAGGACATGTCCAATATAGACGTGGTTGTTAGATCAAGAGAAGCTAGGAGATAGCCTATAAAAGCTTTGATCGTATGATCAACTTTTCGTGTGTGTTTTTTCCCATCGTCCAGTCGATTCTGGTGGTTGATATCATGTGTATGCCTGATTGCGATCCATCGGGTTAATTTCTCACACCACCATGTCCAGTCGATTCTGGTGGTTGATATCATGTGCATGCCTGATTGCGATCGATCGGGTTAATTTCTCACACCACCATGTCGCTTGGCCATGCCGAACCATCGTTTGGTTAGTTTAGCTTCATTTTTGGAGATTGTACACTGCATTGTATGTGCTATATTGATGAATTGCTAGTTGTCGATTTGGTTTTTTTGCTCTTCTTTAACCTGCTCTAGCTAGCATTTCTGTGCAATAATGTCTACTTGCAATAATAACATGCGGAATCATATGTGTCCTCGTGATTAGCTCTGTTTTAGAGGAGTATTTGTTTTGTTTCTAAGTCGGCGAGCAGACTTTGACATTACGCTAATCTAATCGGATGAATCTGCCTAGCTATATGTGGTCTAACCTACAAAGTCTATGTTGCAGGTACTTCAGTTTCACGAGCAACCAATTCGAATAAGCTAAACCGTTAACAGAGATGATTAATGGTTTTTTTTTTTTTTTTTGGTCTGAAGAAATGAGTGTTGTGTTTGGCTGCACTGTTTATCCGTGATGGCTTGTTTGTTACAGGTTAACCTTGGAGTGACTCTACACATGTGAATGGGAGTTGTGGAACTAGACATGTTTAGTAGTCATTTTTGCCGTGATCATCACCCTGTGTGTGATCGGCCGTAAATAATTTTTGTGCAAGTATATCATGTAACAAAGCCCATTTGTATTTTCGAGATATTGAGACATCATTTTCATACCTATCTTAAGGCAATAGTCTTCAACGAGTATCATCTTCATTTGACGAGAGTATCTATAACTCTTTCATTCAGTGTACCATGTGTGCCTCTACAGATCATGAGTAACGATGTTCGTCATTTTTCCGTATGCGCATTGGTCGAAGCTATATTGTTATTTATTGGTCAGCGAAGTTCATGTTCTTGGCAAGTCTACTGCTTGATTAATAGTCTCTTTTCCTTCCCTCTAGGCTCTAGCATTGTGACTCCGATGGCAAGTAAAATTTATATGAGCTCGATCGCTGCATAGAGAGTTTTATTTTCTTTCTTCTTTTAATTTCTGATCAACTCCTAACCTGTATGTTCTGTAGTCGCTCTCATTGGTATTTGTTCTTCTGAACCTATAGGCTGACACTTACCAGAGCTATGGCCATTCCGAGAATGATGTATGTTAAAAAATTTATACTCTAATTTGAAAAATTTATATGATATGTTAATGAATGTACAAAATTAAATTTTAGTGTATTTTTATAACTAAAATCTGATAATATACAATCAAATTTTGTATTGATATGTGTGTCAGGTCAAAATGTTGTAATAATTTTGACCATCGTGTTATGATTTAGGGGAGACCCCAAGGGAGAAAAACCACACCTTAATCGGACCTGAATAAAATACACATGTGAATTGGGTCAATTATTAATCTAAAAGTTTAAGCTGATAGGTTATGAGTTATTCATATATATATATATATATATATATTTTTTTATTCTTCACGATCGATGTGGGTAAACATACTCGCATATATCCTCAATAATCTTCCCCTTATGTGTGAGTCCATTCACATAACCAGCTCCCCCTTAAACTTGAATCTATGGGCCTTTTCTACCCATATACTTGTACTGGATCACTTGCGTACCTAATCAACCTTCTTTGCGGACCAGCAACGCATCAGGGGATCCTTCAACCTGTGCACCTAGACCCATCAATCTAGCCTAACGAACCATGGGCTCTGATACCACTTGATGGGAGATAGGGCACAAGAAAATACGGAATAAATCATCTTCCACTTGTATTAATCTGTTGTGAAGTAAACGAAGTAGAGTAAAAAACAATAAAGATGCAAAGACACGATTTTTACGTGGAAAACTCCTCGATGTAAGGAGCCACAAGGTCGAAACTCACTTCCAAGCTCCACTATCAACAAAATAATAGGTACACAAGATTCTCTCTAGATAATACTAGAGGTAATTGCGATTATAGCCAATCGTCATGACACAACACAATTCAGTAAAACACACCAGCCCAAAACGTCACACATCTGTAGCCTGATTTCAGACCATAATAACTCAGTCAATATAAGTCCAAACGACACATCGTTATTTTCTAATCGAATATTGATGAGTTAGAAAAACGCTCATCAAATTTCACCTCGATTCGACACTGGATCAACCTCCGTTCGACAATTGGAAGT